>ML677350.1:1893567-1937605 GCA_007922305.1 Dermatemys mawii
TTAGAGCATAAGCTTTCATGGGCTAATACCCACTTCGTCAGATGCAACTTCGTCGGCTGCATCTGACGAAATGGGTATTAGCCCATGAAAGCTTATGCTCTAAAACTTTAGTTAGTCTTTAAGGTGCCACAGGACTCTTTGTCACTTCCAGTGATTATGTACATCAGAGATTGAATATGAGGGTAGATAGGGGAAAATAAGTGTTTGGATGTGAATCACACGCATCTAAACCAGCAGAAAAATTCAAGGATAGGAGTATTATCCAGGAAAGAAATGGGAAGAAGGGGTGGAGAACTATTTCATTCTGCCCAGAAACAACAATAGTCAGAAGACATTGCCTCCAGCTAAAAGTGTAACAAAACAAGACAAAGCAGCTGGCTGTGGGGGAAAAAGACATTCTTACTGTTTGAAAAGAGAGAAGCAATAAAACAGCAAGACGTACAGCTGAGTTGAGCAGCTGAGGCACTGGTTACTGGGAGATATTCAAAACTTTGAATTAGCAGAGCAAGGGACAATTTTTATCTTGCATAGGAACTTCCCTCAAACCGAATCATTTTAAGGAGTTGAGGGCATCTAGATAAAATACTATTAGATTTAGAGCAGCTATAGTCCATCTAGCCCTCCTGTCCAAATCTTTCCTGTTCTGCTATTTACACAAATGGTAGCAACACATAGTTGTATGAAGGGTTGTTGTAGCTGGGTTGGTGCCAGGGCATTAGGGAGACACGGTGGGTGAGGTAATATCTTTTATTGGACCAACTTCTGTTGGTGAGAGATGAGCTTTCAAGCTTACAGAGACCTGAAGAAGAGCAAGAAAAGTTAGTCCAATTAAAAGTATTACCTTACCCACCTTGTCTCTCTAGTACCACACAGTGGCTAGGACTATGACGCAAGAGCTCTATTCTGTACCCACAGACCTACCTACAGTACCATACCTGATGTAATTGCCAAGGCTGGATTTAAGAAAGGTAGAAATGCAAATTAAAGTCAGTGTAAATAAAAACCTCAGGTCTGTGTTAGAGGGCCAGGGACGAGCTTTGCTTCCCTGGACCTAAATTGTAATAAGAAGGAATGTGCTTTCCCACACCTAGCCCCTGATCCATTTTGTTTGTATCCACATACCATTCATTTACCAGCAACGTGGCCAGTAGGAAAATGTTCTTTTCCAGACAAATGTAAATAACAAAACTGTTCCCACAGTTGGTGCTGAAAGACTGTTTGGAACTTTTTTTTTAATTATTTTTTCTTCTGATGAGAGATGCTAGATTAAAGTCTGGAGACTGAAGTCCTCCAGCTGTTCCCAGAATGGGCACGCCACATGGGCAAAGCAGTGTGAACTTTCTCCTCATATGCTACCATCACCATGTGCCTCAACCCTGCCCTGAAGAGACAGTGTCGCTTAATAAATACACCATCTAGCAATTAAACTCTGCCAATGCTGGTCCCAAGCCCGGATGAAAAAGGAGGAGGTTGGGCGTGGGGCTAGCAACCCCATCCTGTAAAAATTTACCTGCTACAGAAACGCAGGCAATAGATAATTCAGAGATCAACTTCCCGGTGAATGGCCCAGAACAGAATCCTCTGGCAATCTATTGTTGGCGGCCCATACCCTGAGAGGGGTGGAGGGCATAATGATGAAATGATGATCTAGCAATTACATCACTTTGAATCTCCATAATGCTTTACAATTATTGACTAATTAATCAAGAGCGAGAAGTTGGGGTGAATTTTAATGGCCCATTCACGCCTTGGCTTCTTTGCTGAGATGGCCCTTGCTGTCAATGATGCTGGTGGTTCTGTGATGTAGGAGTTGGAGTCTCCCAGCTCATGTCACATAGGATACTACAAAGTATGGATGTTCTATTTGTGGGGGCAAGTTCAGAAAATAGTGCCAAAACCTTGGCTGCAGGGGGCATCCAGCTCAGGGGGGGTGGGGGCTATCTCAGCCGGGATGCTCCAGTGTAGTGTTTCGTAGAGAGTCATTGCTTTGTGCTGACAGAGCTCTATCAAGACAACTTTAAGCCCCTGAGGAATCAGGAAATCTGAATGCTTTCCCTTTTTATCACAGCCTTGACTGAAAGACAGTGCAGGTTTATTTTCCTTCTGATTTAAAGGAAATCTCTTGCCCCTATTCTTCCAACACTTTCAACAATTACACACACCAGTTCAGGACACATTCCTACCCCTCCCCAAACTGACAGGGTTAGAAGTTTGATGCAAGTGTGGCAGACACACAAACAAACCGAATCTTGGGCGTTGCTGCTGGGGTGTCAGATGTATGATGTTCTAAAGGGCCCCGGACTCACTTGAACTGATACCATCTGTTGTTAAAGAACTGAAAGCAAATGTAGTAATAGGCACATACCTTTGAGAGTAGGGAAGGCTGAGAAAGAGTCTTTGCTTTGCTTCTGGTTGTTATATTCCACACTTGCAGGATCTAAGATGAAATAAAATGATATTGAACAGCCTGCATTTCATAACAATCCAGCCAGCCTGTTCCTGTCTTCAGATTAAGTTCATATCAAGGGCAGATGCTTCTGGAGCCATTCAGGACCACACAAACCTTTCACCGCGTGCACCCGCCTCTCTTCACCATGAAGTTCAGCCAATCAGGCAGCCACGTGCAAACCACAAACCACGCAGGAACTTGCAGACATGACAGCTTACAGCCCTGGACGTGGAGCTTAGTTAGCTTAGTATGGTTTTGTTTTTTCACTGCTTGGGCTGAGCTTATATCATAGGAGTTTTAGCGAATGCTACTGCAGTTTTGTGCTCCGGTTGCATTTAATGCATTCTCCTGTGTACCCCAGGACTTAATTATTGCTTTGGGTTTGAATTTAGGACTGACAGGACACGAGTCTCCTTTTTGAACCATGTGGGGTTATTAAAATTTAGCCTGATCACCTTGAATTCAAGTCAACAACATGGCAACATGATGGCCACAGTGTCACTAGCATTCTAATCTTCAGGTATGTCTACTACCAAAACTCCCCCTTTGAGATGATACTGTCCATCATGTGCATGTATGTGTGAATGTGCACATGTCTCCGTTGTGAGAGAACTCTCAGGCAGCTCTGAGGTAGGAGAGCACACCACAGTGAGAGGGGTGGGTGGGTAGAAAAGATGCAGCACTATAGACCAAGAGATTTTAGCAACCTGTGAAATGAGTGTGACTTGGGATGTGTGTTTTGGCTATATGCAAGAAGGTACAAAGCTCTCATTTCCCGTAAGTGGCAGTCTAGTTGGGAAAACACGTTAATTCATTTATCAGTGCATCAATTCAGGCACTGGGGGAGGGGTTATTGCGTTAACTTGGAGCTCTGGATGAGGGGATTGAGATCTGGAGAGGCAGCAGTGGTGACTGTCCAAGGCTGGTACTACGGCCTTCCTGCACCTTTGAATTTCACCTTTGTTAAGAGTGTGACATGTTTATGGATTAAAAAAAGTGCAACAATTGTAAAACTAAAACTAAAACCATGAAAAAGGCAGCGGGAATTTTCCTCTTGTATTAGGGAGGCCTGAAAATCTATTGATTGCTGAAATTAAGTGGTGGAGCCTATCAGAGGTTGAAAGTCTGTCAGACAAATGCTCCCCTCCCCACCCCACTATTACAAAATGTGGCAGAGCTGTCCCTGATCCTGTCAGCAGGATTCCTAGGCTGATAAGGCAGAGGAATAGCTAGAATTCTGATTGGCTGTGATGAAGAGGTGGGACTTAGAAGGTAACTGACAGCTGCTTTGAATACAAGATGAGGGGAGAAAAGTGAGTACGAGCATTCTGATTGGAAGAAGACAGGGAGAGGCGGGCCTTTGCAGCTGATTGATGGCAGTTTGAATTTTAAGTGGCAAAACGATGCCTACCGGTTGCTACTGCTCAGTTTTCCTCAGGTAATGAGGGTGGGGGTGCGAGCCCAGCAGTGTGAAGCTTCTGCCTGGGCCTGTGTGTGCACACAAACCCCGCTGCCCTCAGCCCATTAACCTCTTCTGGTTCATGAGGGCGGGGTGAGGCCTCTCCCTGTTTAAATCTTGTCTTGCCTCTGCTGGGGCATCTCCAATGCCAAAGAGAGTCATGTGCCGTGCCCTATTTTTCCCAGCAGTTGTGTGTATTGGGGGCAGGCGGGGGCATCCCCTGTTCAGGAGCCCCCCATAGTTGCCCTCTCCTGGATGTCACCTGCCTTCACAGCCACCCCCTCCGTGGGCCACATTGCCAGGAGCAGCCACGAACGGCAGAGAACTGGCAGATCTAGCCTTACGCTCCTCAGGGAGCAGCGCCGGATTTAGGATTGTGAGGACCTACCCCCCACAGGGGTTGTTTTTGGAGTAGGGAGTGCACCTCAATCCCTTCTGTCCCGTCCCACAACTCTCCTACCACACAAGGCCAGGCACAGCTCGAGCTGAGTGGTCACCTGTCGTAACACCCATCTGCGTGCAAGTGCGGGTTGGCCTGTCAACCATGGGGTCTCTTAAATGGCAGGTTTAATGGACCCAAAGCCATCTCTCTCTGAACTTCCATGCAAGACACCTGCTGATGTGTCTGGAAACCATCGTTATTACAGGTAGGCATGGAACCTGCATAAGAACTTAGGAACGGCCATCCTGAGTCAGACCAAAGGTCCATCTAGTCCAGTATCCTGGTCAATGCCAGGTGCCCCTGAGGGAATGAACCAAACAGGTATAATCAGATGATCCATTCCTGTCGCCCATTCCCAGCTTCCGGCAAACAGAGGCTAAGGATACATCCCTGCCCATTCTGGCTGATAGCCATTGATGGACCTATTCTCCATGAACTTATGTAGTTCTTTTTTTCACTGCTCCGTCTCCCACCTTAGGAAAAAGATTTAAAGGGGTCATTCTCCCTAAACCCAAAGGGGTTACCCTAAGTACACTGGATCCTCCTTATCCACATGTTTGTTGACCCATTCAAAGACATGATTTCCCTTTACAGAAACCATGTTGACTTTTGCCCAACAATTTATGTTCTTCTATGTGTCTGACAATTTTATTCTTTACTATTGTTTCAACTAATTTACCTGGTACTGACATTAGACTTACTGGTCTGTAATTGCCGGGATCCCCTCTAGAGTCCTTTTTAAATACTGGCATTACATTAGCTATCTTCCAGTCATTGGGTACCAAAGCTGATTTAAAGAAGGTTACAAACCATAGTTAATAGTTCCACATTGCACTTTCTCCACACCGGGACATAATTTTATAGACCTCTAACATATCCCTCCTTATTCGTCTCCTTTCCAAGCTGAAAAGTCCCAGTCTTATTAATCGCTCCTCATACAGAAGTGGTTCCATGCCCCTAATCATTTTTGTTGCCCTTTTCTGAACCTTTTCCAGTCCCAATATAGCTTTTTTGAGATGGGGAGATCAGATATTCACACAGTATTCAAGATGTGGGTGTACCATGAATTTATTTCGGGGCAATATAATATTTTCAATCTTATTATTATCCCTTTCTTAATGATTCCCAACATTCTGTTTGCTTTTTTGACAGCCACTGCACATTGAGTGGGTTTTCAGAGAACTAGCCACGATTCCAAGATCTTTTTGCCTTAGTGACTCAACAGACCCATCGTCCACCCTAGTACCTTGTCTCTGGCAGCAGCTAGTACCAGCTGTTTCAGTGCCAGAGAAAGGTGAAAGAAACCCTGAAGCAGGCACTTATGGAATAACCTGAAATAAGGAGAAGTTTCTCCCTGCTAGTGAAAGGTTGGCTTGATGGCTTGAAAGCAGGATTTAAAACTTGTACATTTTTTGTAGACTGTGAGCCAAAAAATCATCATTTGGTGAAACTGAAATAAAATCATAAAAGTTCCTGATGTGGAATCCCTAGATTTCTGGATTTCATGCACTCACTGTTAAGCTTGTGCTTTAGGTCTAGTTTCTAAATGGAAATCCCTTTTCAGGGCTTATCAGTATTGCTCATAGCTTGGCCAAATACGTTATTGCAGAGCCACACTCAGCCTAACTCCCAGGTGCCAACAGAGGTTAAAGTGAGGTTCTCTTAGGACTCCCAGGCATTGCTGAGTTTGGGAACAATCTGGCAGATCTGGAGAAAATCAATCCGTGTCTTTCATGTGGTAGCACAGACACACTAACCACAGAGATGGCTGGCTGAGGGAATGAGAAACGGGATGCGAGAACCAAATATTAATTTTTTGATTAGTAGCACAAAGGCTAACTATGCGACACAGTTTCATTTACATGACATTATGTTTATGATATGAGCTGGCAAACAACAACAAAAGACAGATAAAAAATCACAGCTACATCCAGTTCATGGTCCTTAACTATTAATTTCCTGGCTGTGTAGTTTAGCTTTAATCTTATTTCAATGAAATTGTGCATCTCAGATTTTCTATTTTTAGCAGGAATATATTTTAGGTTATGATCTGGGTTTAATTATGAATAAATAATTGTTAAATAGTTTTAATCAGGTACACTACTCTTTAAAAGATGACCCAGAGTGTTGAGTAAATAAGTAATTCTATGTATTATTAAAAAGCATAATATTTATTATGTAGCCCTAGGAGTTCTATGTAATGTTGCCCCAAACGTTGTACTGTGATGCCGTGACCCAGCATTGCATTGATTTTTTGCATCCCCAATATATTTTTCGACATTTAGTGTGAGCGGTAGGTTTGTACTGATGCTGCCCATGCTCTTCCTGTTCTGTGAATAGAAGATTTCAAGCTGTAACTCTTGAACCTTTGACTATCAGTAAATTCACTTTAAAAAAATATCTGCATGCCTAGCTTGGAAGTCATAGAACACCATGTCAAAAATCAGATCAGCCCCATGGAAATCAAGATGAGTGGGGAGACTCCCGGCCAAGAGGACAAAGGCACTGGTGCTAAGTGTTCCACTCCAGCAGGTTATGATTCTAATAGAGTTATCTAATCAACTTGTAGAAAACAGATTGATATGTGCTGCTATATAACCACCGTCACAGTGCATCAGTGCACCAAAACAAAGAAAGACACAAAGGCAAGAGAGAAATCCTTCTATGACTGAAATTTTTAATAGCTTCATTGAAACATATTATAAAATCAGTTTTTTCTCTGCAGGAGTGAGACAGATAAAAATTGACTCCATTTGAAGTGCAAACAAGAAACAGAGACAGGGAGTTGTAAACTATGCAGCACCCTCCTCAGAAAGATTCTTTTTGCTCTCCAGGTTCCCAGCATTTGCAGCTATCACTCTCTACAATATCTTAATTAAACCAATATATTTTCCATCCCACTTCCTTGAAGCTGTGCATACTTTGATAAAAAGGTTAATTATCTTCTTTATTTTAAAAATGGAAAGGGTAACATTTTGGTGTGTTGCTTCAAATTCATGCCTAACCCTACCCTTGTGTTAAAAATCCAAGACTGAATGAATCAATCAAAATAAATAGAAGTTGGAGTGGACAAAGGTGTTGGTGGATGGGGGGCGGGGGAGCAAAATGAAAAACAAACACATTTGTTCTGAATTTTAATATTTTGTGTGCATAAAATCTGATTACAGATTGTCTCCCTCATTGAGGCTGGGCACTTGTCAGAGCTTGAAATCAATTTGATACATGATCATGACAGCCTTTGCTGGTGACTCAGTCAGGAACTGCACAGAGACTTACCCACCCTCATGATAACTAATGAAAAGAAGGGAGGGGGATGGATTAATCTCATAAAGCTGTGAATTGACAATTCAGAGGCTTTGTTTAGATTGTTTGGAAGCTATGTTCCTTTTTCATGCTATCAGTGCCTCAACTAAAATGCACTCCCCTGTTGCGTATGCCAGCTGCGAAAGCTGACAGATCCAAGATGATCTTTAGAGAAGCTCTATTCAGTTAGCAGAGCAGTCCTCAGGCAAATGGAACCCTGCTTTTCCCTCCTCTACCCTCCCTTTCCTATTTATAGGAGCAGAAGAGAGAAGGGTTGCTGCAGAGTGACATGAGATCCTTCCTTTTTTTCCTCCCTACATGCATACACTGCCCCGGCAGTATAATTTAACTTCTGTGGAGCCAAGTCTGAATCTGGCATTTGAACGTGGGTTCTCTTGTATGTGTGCGCTAAGTACTAACTACAGGGGCACCATACAGGCGACCTGGATCTCTGATTTAACAATGGAAGGTATGGTCTAGATTTAATTACTTGCTGGATAATGAAATGTTCTATCCCTTCTTCCACCTCCAGTGACTTTACTATTCTTGACAAACACCTAATAATAATGATCACTAATAACTATATTTAACACTTATACAGATGAGTAAACTGAAATACAGAGAGGCTAAGTAACTTGCCCAAGGTCAGCAAATTAATAATATTAATAATTAATAACAAGGCTATTAGTAGAAAGGGTGGCCAGACAGCAAATGTGAAAAATTGGGATGCGGGGGGAGGGTAATAGGAGTCTATAAAAGAAAAAGACCCCAAAATCGGGACTGTCCATATAAAATTGGGACATCTGGTCACCCGATTAGTAGAACACAGGTCACCTTCTTTCCAGTTGTTGCACTATTGCAATCTTTCCTAAGGAGAATCTAAGTATCCCCCTCACTGTATTCTCATCTTTGTGGCCATTAATCATAGTTTCCATACTTCTGACGAGGGACAAGTAGGATGGGTCTCCTTTTCGGGCTAGGTAGGGCCAGAAGGTAATGCCTTAGGTAATGCCTTAGGTAATGCTCTATGATTGCAATAGTGCTCCCAATGTTGCCTGGCCCATATTGTTAAGAAACTGAGAATTATATCTGCCTTCCCCTCTTCCTCCAAAATGTTGAGTGGATAACAAGTTACATGTGTTCCTTGTATTGTTCTATTTGCAGAATCGTTGTGGTTTGCTGAGGTGGAAACTAAAAACACTTAGGCAGGGACAACAGCACAGGCATCTCTTACCAACTTTATCAGCTAAACAACAACCTGTCATCTCCATGGCATTCAGGAGGCACATGAAGAACTTTGTGAAAAATTATTCTGATGCTGAGGTCAAAGTAAGGGAAGCAACCTCTAATGACCCATGGGGTCCTTCTACTTCACTAATGTTAGAGATCAGTGACCTGACATACAATACAGTTTCTCTTTTGGAGATTATGAACATGATATGGCACAGGATGAATGACCAGGGAAAGAACTGGAGGCATGTGTATAAATCCCTCACTCTCTTGGATTATCTCATCAAGAATGGATCAAAGAAAGTCATACAGCATTGTCGAGAAGGGCTCTTTAACATTCAGACATTAAAGGACTTTCATTATACAGATGAGGCTGGAAAAGATCAAGGTAAATGTAGCTTGACAAGGCCTGTCAATTAAAATTAAGAAGGTTTTGGGGGGGATTATTTAAACTAATTGCTGGGGAAAATAGAGCAAGTAATTATGGCTGCACTGAAGGAAAAGTCAGGAAGGGGATATGTAGGAGCGATTTACCATGTTAGCAGAAAAAAGGATACATAAAAACGATCCCATCTCTCATGGTGAAAGGGTGAAATCCCAGCGCTATTGTGGTTGAAGAGGCCAAAATTTCAACCCATGTGCCTATGCACTGTTGAAAGAAGTTTAAATGCAAATGTGGGTGAGGTGGAATACTTGGAATTGGGAGATTTACATGCAGTTGCCATTTCTGAAAAATGGTGAGATGAGAATAAGCAAGAGTATATTGTAATGTCTGACTGTAACATATATATTGAAATAGATTCGATTGTAGATATGAGGGTGTAGTACTTCACATAGAAATTCTCTTGACAGTATATGGGAACCTAAGGGAGAAGACTGAGGTAGCAATGATGTACCTACAAACTTCAGACGATAAGATTATTAATACAACAGTGGTGTAACTGATATGGCTGCTCAGTGTGGTGCCTCTTAAGGCATGAAGAGTATGTCTACATAGCAGTTGAGAGGGGACTTCCCAGTGTTGGTGGACAGACATACGCTAGTTCTGCTCAAGCTATTGTGGCATGGCACCTCCTTTATCTTGTCAGACTTGGCACTTCTCCCTCTGGTGATGGTGGGCTTGGGGTAAATCAGTGGGCAGTGTTTGCCTTCCCCTTCTGTGCTCATTTGGCTGTGTTTTCAGGGTAGGCCCCAGGAATGGCCTAAGGGGTGAGCCTTCACCAAACAAAAAGGAAACAGTCTTTTAAACACAAAACCAAAATGGGACACCTTTCCCTGCCTCCTCACTGAGGTGGGGTATCATCCCGTTGCTTGTCCAGGGATGTCAGTCCTTCCCCTAGCAGGCACTTGGGTTTGGCTGCTCCCCTACGGGAAGGAGCACAGCCTTTCAGCCTAGAAGAGCTTGTTTCCCTGCTGCCAGTAGCCTGGCAGTAGCTTGTCTCTCTTTCCCGCCCGAGGAAGGGTTTTTAAAGGCCTCAGGCAGCCCTTAATTGGATTCAGGTGTCCCTAATTGGCCTGAGGTAACCCCTTCACAGCTTGCAGGAAAAAGGGCCTTTAACATTCTGGGCTAATACATCAGCCTTCCAGGACACTCTCTTGCAGCCGTGGGGCCTGACTTTGTCAGACTATTGTGCTAAAAACAGCAGTGTGGCTGTGGCAACTCAGACTAGCCATATGAGCATGTACCCACGGAGTCATTCAGGATTGTAGTTGGGCAGCTAGCCCACAGCCTCACAGCTATTTTTAGCATGTGAGCTTGAGCAGAGCTAATGCATGGCTGTCCATCCACTCTAGGAAGCACACTTCCTGCTGCAGCATAGATATACCCTCAGCTGTATGCCATGTGTACCATAACTCAAAGGCAAATGCTGAAGGAACTACAGCGTGTAGTATCTAGCCCTGATATGGCATAACAAAAGCCTTCCTTAAGAAGTTCATAGAGGATTGGCCCATCGGTGGCTATTTGCCAGGATAGGCAGGGATGAAAAACCATGCTCCAAAGTGACCCTAGCTTCTGTTTGCTGGAAGCCGGGAAGGGCGACCTGGGATGGATCATTGATGATTACTTGTTCCGTTCATTCCCTCTGAAGTACCTGGCATAGGCCAGTGTCGGAAGACTGGGTACTGGGCTAGATGGATGATTGGTCTGACCCACTATGGCTGTTCTTATGTTCTTAAGTGTTATTAAGCCATTAAATAATGGTTACAATAATATAATTAAAGTTGTCACTAGTGCAGGGTTGGATCATGCTATAATAGTAGATTTCAGGTCAGTATGCCAGTGAAATTTATCATATTTAAAGTAAACACTGGATGTTTGCCTTTGGGTATGTTTGCCATTGGAACTTGAGTACACTGGCCCACCTCAGGAATAATGAAAGTAAAGTCAGTTGGAGAATTTGATGGCACAGGGAACTGGGAGATAGCATATTTTATCTTTAGTATCCTCATAATCTCTAGGTCTCTGGTTCCAGTCTGGCATAGGTGCCGACTCTGCGGGGCCCCATGGAAGGGGTGGAGTGGGGGCGGGGCCGGGGGCAGAGTGCGGGTCAAGCTCCCATGGGAAAGAGGGGAAGCTGATGCTTATGCAGTTTGCGACAGATTGGAAACAAATGAAAATTTTTACCATCCAATATATGTTTAGTGACCTTTGGGAAATAAATTGGAAGCTGCAGTCCAATTCCTAGTAGAAAAGTGTCCATATTACAAAAAGAACCACCCAGTTTCATACTAATTGACCTACTGGCTGGCAATCTCAACAGCGAGACGGTGAAACTGGATAGACGCCACAATAAGCCAACTTCCTATCATCTGGCACTAGAAGTGATTTTCCCAGGGTATTACTGATGACATCTTGGTGGGGTGGTATAGGAAACTTGTCCTGTCACTGCCCATGATGCACCTGTGGTACATATAAATAGAAGACTTACCTGTGTTAGGTTTTATCAGTCTGGAAATTTTCATGAGAACTAAATTAATTAAAAAAATAAATAAAGCCAGTTTAAGTATACTGTAATGAAGAATGAAACGTTGATAAAAGCATGGGGGGCGGGTTTAGTTAAAAATAAATGAAATTAACTATAGGAGGCAGTATGACCTTGTGGATAGCACACTAGACTGGAACTCAGAAGACCTGATTCAGCCACTGTCCTGCTGGGTGACCTTGGGCAAGTCACTTCACCTCCTGAAACCCCAGTTTCCTCATATGTGAAAAGGGGATAATGATATTTACTCTCCTTTATAAAGTACTTTGAGATCTACTGATGAAAAGTACTATGTAAAAGCTAGGTTATATTATTACCCTCATGTTATATTTGGTAAACATTTCCTTTAAAAAAATTGCCATACCCACTAAAAATTGCCAGAAAATACTAAAACAAAAAAACAGACATACCCTGAAATAACACAGCTCTTAATTAGAACCAGGGTTATTTACACAGGAGACAGAATTGCTCATCAAGCCAATTTGCTTTCAGGGAACCAACTATATGGGTTACAGTATTATGTATAAAACTTATTCCTGATGTGGTGATCCATGAAATTACGGTTAATTTTGTTGAAATGGACCATTATAATTTTAAACAGAAGTGAAAGAAAATAAGAAAAAGGAGGAAAACTGCTAGGAGCTGAACTTCAAAGACAAGATTAAATTATTAGTAAGAATGCAGCACTGCTGGGAGCAGCATGAGCTGGTAGATGAAGCTACTGGCCTGTTGGCTCTGAGATCTGACCATGCATCCACCTTGCCATAATAAATTAGATGAATTATTGGCAGTGATGGGCCTGTCACACTGGGCAATTCATGTTCCCATGTGATGTATGTAAAAGTGAATTCCAGCTGAAAAAAGCTTAATACTGCTCCTACTGGCTTTGAAATGCCAACTATTTGTCTCTGTCTTGCAGGACAAAATAATCACACCATGATGCTAAATCATGACACTGCTATATCTCAGTTTTCATGTAATGATGTTGCAGCAGTGCATAATGATGTTGCTTCATTTCATATTGATATGAGAATGAGATTAAACAAATTCAAGACCACTTAATCATACTACAATAATCTGAGGGTCATGGGACTCAGATTTATGAAAACTAGAACTGTCCCATGACAATCAGCATTGCAGTGATGCTCTCACAGCTATCTCAACAAAGGAGAAAGTGTCTCAATCTCATGGTGTAAATCTGTGGTAGTATGCAGGTCAAGTTGCAGAACAAACTCAGTGAAATCCACTGATTGACTTATGTAATGTCAGTTTGCAGGGTGTGGACATCCCAGTTAACAGAAACAACATCCTGAAACTATCAGCTGCAAATAAAATGAATTAAATAAAGCTGGTCACTCTACTTAGGAGAATCCCAGGACAGAATTCACTTGGTGGGTCATACAACTCTGAGATTAGAGGAGCTATCCAATTCATCCAATTCAATGTTGAAAGCAGTTATGGGGGGAGAGAAAGTAATATACATTAGCAGAACATCTTAACACTGGATTCTTATAATTATGTGTGCCTCAGTAAAATAGATCTAGAAATACAGAAGATACAGAGTACAGAGGTCCACCAGTGCCTGATACCTGCCATCAGAGGGATTCAGTCACGTTAAGGTTCCCCACTCAAAACTCCAGGAAGATGAGCAACACTCCCTTGTCCCTTTCACCTCCCAGGTCCTGGCAGTATAAGGATCATCATGACATACAGTCGTCTCTGTGTTTGTTTCCCTAATAACTATTTGAAATAGTAAATTTGATGCGCCTTTCAGTTTCATTGCTGTACCAGTCCTGCAGAATCAACAGCTTTATTGAACTGACTCCATTACAGCTGGTAGTTTGGGGATGTTGTTTCACACATAGGCGCTGACTCTGTGGGTGCTCCAGAGCTGGAGCACCCAAGGGGAAAAATTAGTGGGTGCTCTGCACCCACTGGCAGCCAGATCCCTGTCCTCCCCACCTCACTTCACCTCCTCCTTTGCTTCCCCCCTGAATGTGCCGCATCCCCACTCCTCCATCTACCTCCCAGAATTTGCCACCGCTAAACAGCTGTAGCAAGCTTCAGAAGGGAGGAGCGGGAATGCGGCATACTCACGGGAGGAGATGGGGAAGAGCCTCCCCATTTTCTTGGCTCATTGATCTATGATTATAAACAGCTCAGCGTCCTTAACCACTTTTCACTTTTCAGTAGTTGCTAGGGCCCATGATATATCCAGCTGGCCCTCATTACAGAATGGGATGATAGCTTCCTAACACATTTACCAAGTATTTCTTTTCTTTAAACTAACCCTAATTACTTTAACAGGTTATCACATCAGAGAAAAATCTAAGCAAGTCAGTGCCTTGTTAATAGATGATCAACTGCTACATAATGAACGTGAGAGAGCACGTAGAACTAGGCAGCGGACCTCCTATGCAATGCTGTTGCCTAAGAAGAGCATGACCAAGGACTGTTTACCAACAATGTCTACCTCTGAGCCCATACCAGAGCTTCCTGAGTCAGTCAAACTTCAATGTAAGCATCTCAGGCTTAAACTGCAAATTGACATGTGTCAATACTTTAGCCAGGTCTACAGGTGGGGCTTTGCCTTTGTAAACAATCTGAAAAGATCACACTGCAAGATGTAGTGATGGAGGGCTTAAGAAAGAAGAGAGGAGGAGAAGTTTGCAGAAGAAAAATGATGAGTTTTTCTGCATTACCCTTTCATTTGTCAATCTCAAATGAAATGGACTTTGGGGTTTTGTGGTATTCTAATGTATTTACTAGTGAACATTCCTCCTTCTCAGACAATCTCCACACCATTTTGCATGGCTTGATATGATTGATAATCTTTACTCAGGACTGAAATAGCAGGGGATACTGGTGGTAATTTGATAAAAGTCCATAGAGGACCCAGAAATGGAATAGCAAATAGATGCTGTAGGTTAGCACTGAGGTGCATTGGCAGAGATGTATGGAGGGTACTAGTACTGGAATAGCAAGAAACACTGCCTGTGAGTGCTATGGAATAAGCAGAGCAAGGTTATAGGGACTTATATAGGAAAGGGTGCAGTGAGTAAGAATTTAGGTACATTAGCTGCAGAACCAAGGTCAAGATAGCAAAACTGGAATAACAGGAATCCTGTAGAGATCAGTATTGAAACACACTGATTGAGGTGAGGGAGAGGGAGTAATATCACACCACCTGTGTGGCATTATGCTTGACTCCAGACAGTACTGTCAGTCTTCAGTTTTGAGACTACTGAAATTCATCCAAACTGTACAACATATATAGGAAAAAAGAAGAAGTTGATTCTTTAAATTGGGCCATGTTTTAAAAAAAATTCTCCAGTGTTCAGACTGATCATTCCTTACAGACTGAACTGTCAGATGGTATCCACAATGAAATAATATGTGAATAAGGTGACTGTACCCTGGTGTGAACTAAACCAATGTAGCTCTATGACAACAAACAGAGAAAGAAGGCTTACAGGTACAGTTAGCGTCAGAGGTTTGAGTTCTGCCTTTATCCATATTATGCATAAGAATCTAAAAAGCATCAAGGCTATCCATCCATGAGTAAATAAGTCCACATAAAATGTTGTTAAATTATAAAATAAAAGTAAGGGAGGACTTGTGTTTAATTAATATTGCCAGGAGTTAATCCTGCTCAGACAGTCCTCCTAAATGCTGCAAGTTTCATTTGAACAGAACTGGCACTTAGAAGACAGAGTACATAAGCCAATGTTTGATATCATGGAAAAACAATCCAAGATATTTTTGCTTGTTGAATGCAAAATTACAAGACATGAATGGTCAAGTTGACACAGTACAAATCAACCAAAGCCAAAAGATGTACAGTATCTAGTCTGCTCCTTCACCTTTCAGTCTGCTCATCATCCTAAATTTTCCAGCATTTTACATGCAGTCTATATAATATACAAGATCTGCTATCCAGATATACCAACAGAAGACCAGAAATGCTGCAATTCTGGTCACTGTGTGAATGAGCAAAGTGTAATGTGGTATCTATGCAAAGACGACTTCCAGTGTTAGGTGGCAGCTGAGTGGGGGTTTTGTGAATCTCAAAGGTGCCTAAAGAGACTCAGGTCTCTAAATCCGGTGTTTAGGCACCTAAGTCACGGACTTGGGCCATATTCCCTCCATCATAGTATTTGAGTATCTAGTGAAGTGAAGTGAAGTGAATTGAAGAAGAAATACCATATATTCAATGGTAATAGAAGAGAGAAGACTTGAAAATATTCCTTGGGATAATTAACCCCTCCAGTGTTCAGAACCTTGGTTTTATGTCTCATGCAAAACAACTGCAAGATCAGCACCTCCTAGGGCTGTTGGTGCAGTACTAACTCAAAGAGAAGCACATTACATACTAAATCATCATCACCACCACTTCTGGAGCAGTAAAGTTTTACTTGGAAGTTTCCAGTTTAAGAACAGACTAGGCCTGGTCTACTTAGCTTGTGAGAATGATTGAGAGTACAGGTCAAAGTGATATATTAAAAGTAGGGCTGTCAAGTGATTAAAAAAATTAATCACGATTAATCACACAACTAGTCATGCTGTTAAACAATAATAGAATACCATTGATTTAACATTTTGGGATGTTTTCTACATCTTCAGATATATTGATTTCAGTTACAACACAAAGTGTACAGTGTACAGTGCTCACTTTATATTTATTTTTGTTTACAAATATGTGCACTGTAAAAAACAAAGGAAATAGTATTTTTCAATTCCCCCATTACAAGAACTGTAGTGTAATCTCTTTATCATGAAAGTTGAACTTACAAATGTAGAATAATGTACAAAAATAACTGCATTCAAAAATAAAACAATGTAAAACTTTAGAGCTTACAATGTCACCTGAAAATGAGAACAGGGTTTGCAAGATATTTATGTTCCAGATGTGCTAAGGATTCCTAAGTCCCTTCATGCTTCAACTACCATTCCAGAGGACATGTATCCATGCTGATGACAGGTTCTGCTTGATAACGATACAAAGCAATGCGGACCATTGCATGTTCATTTTCATCATCTGAGTCAGATGCCACCAGCAGAGGGTTGATTTTCTTTTTTGGTGGTTCAGGTTCTGCAGTTCCCACATCAGAGTGTTGGTCTTTTAAGACATCTGAAAGCATGCCTCACACCTCAGTCCCTCTCAGATTTTGGATAGCACTTCAGATTCTTAAACCTTAAGTCGAGTACTATATCCATCTTTAGAAATCTCACATTGATACCTTCTTTATGTTTTGTCAAGTCTGCAGTGAAAGTGCTCTTAAAATGAACATGTGCTGGGTCATTATCCAAGATTGCTATAACATGAAATATATGGCAAAATGCAGGTAAAACAGAGAAGGAGATGTATAATTCTCCCCCAAGTAGTTCAGTCACAAATTTAATTAACACATTTTTTTAAATGAGTGTCATCAGCATGGAAGCATGTCCTCTGGAATGATGGCCAAAGCATGAAGGGGAATACAAATGTTTAGCACAGGGGTCGGTAACTTTTCAGAAGTGGTGTGCCGACTCTTCATTTATTCACTCTAATTTAAGGTTTCGCATGCCAGTAATACATTTTAACATTTTTAGAAGATCTCTTTCTATAAGTCTTTAATATATAAATAAACTATTGTTGTATGTAAAGTAAATAAGGTTTTAAAAATGTTTAAGAAGCTTCATTTAAAATTAAATTAAATACAGAACCTGCACAGACTGGTGGCCAGGACCCGGGCAGTGTGAGTGCCACTGAAAATCAGCTCGTGTGCCGCCTTCGGCACCCGTGCCATAGGTTGCCTACCCCTTGTTTAGCATATCTGGCACGTAAATATCTTGCAATGCTGGCTACAAAAGTGCCATGCAAACACTTGTTCTCACTTTCAGGTGACATTGTAAATAAGAAGTGGGCAGTGTTATCTTCCGTAAATGTAAACAAACTTGTTTGTCTTAGCAATTAGCTGAACAAGAAGTAGGACTGAGTGGACTTGTAGGCACTACAGTTTTATATTGTTTTGTTTTTGAGCACAGTTTTGTCACAAAAAGAATTTCTACATTTGTAAGTTTCACTTTCCTAATAAAAAGAATGCACTATAGTACTTGAATGAGGTGAATTGAAAAGATACCATTTCTTTTTATCATTTTTACAGTGCAAACATTTGTAATAAAAAATAATATAAAGTGAGCACTGCATACTTTGTAGTCTGTGTTATAACTGAAATCAATATATTTGAAAATATAGAAAAATATCCAAAAATATTTAATACATTTCAATTCGTATTCTATTGTTTAACAGTGCGATTAAAGCTGTAAATAATTGTGATTAAATTTTTTAATACCGATTAATTTTTTGAGTTAATTGCATGAGTTAACTGTGAATTTTTATGAGCTTGTGCTGTGCAGATCTTTCTATACAGTACAAGACAATATTATTATGGGTTTATACCCCAAAGGAGGAGTGCACATGAGTGCTGGCCATTCTCTTAGCTAAGTCTTCCCACAAAGAGCTGATTTCAGACTGTCTGCAGTTGGGTGTGTCCTTACCTGTATGGGCTAGAGAAGGCTTGAGAGCCTAGTGCAGCAAGAACAGACTGAGAAGGGGGTTGGCTCAGGAGGACCGCAGCACATCAGGTGGAACCCAAAGAGTGGGGTTCAACCAGTCACACCTGATACATTGCAGAAGTGACAAAGAGACCTGTGGCACCTTAAAGACTAACTAAAGTATTAGAGCATAAGCTTTCATGGGCTAATACACACTTCGTCAGATGCATGAAGTGGGTATTAGCCCACAAAAGCTTATGCTCTAATACTTTAGCTAGTCTTTAAGGTTCCACAGGATTCTTTGTCACTTCTGCAATTCCAGACTAACACGGCTACCCCTCTGACACCTGATACATTGCAACACCCAACAGAGATTTCCGTGGAAGACGAGGCAATAAACAAACAGCACAGCAGCTGGAGTGAAGGACTAACAACAAAGCCATTGCTGAGAACTATACATGTCTAGGGAGGAAAAACTACACCCCTCTAGCCAAATATTTCTAAAATATATTTAATAAATTGAAGCATCTTTTAATTAGGGATTGGCAATTAGCAACTGAATCTATGTACAAATTCTGAAGTCCTAGTACTAAAAATTTTAAGTAGCCATCACTCTAAACTCAGAACAACCTAGGTTAGCACTGAGAATACTGACATTTTCTAAACTTCCAGCCAGACAAAAGGTTAGAAGGTGTTGCTGTGTATGTACACAATGCCAAAAGAGTCAATAATGCAAAAGCTCTCTCTTGTTAATGACATGACTTTTACTCGTCTCTCTCGCACATCTCTCACTTACTTTAACAGCACAAATTCACAATACTTTAGTCGCAGATTAATCTGTGGTATCTAAGTCATCATGACAAACACTACAAGGAAACTTATAACCTTACTGTTTCCTATATATAACTAACCTGAAATTACCTGTATTAACCTGAATGCTGGACTTGTTTAAAGAAGACACAGATGTCTGAACTGTATTGTCCCTATAAGGCAGGAGTAGGCAAACTACAGCCTGTAGGTCACATCTGGCTCGCCAGCCGATTTAATCTGGCTTTCGAGCTTCCTCCAGGGAGCGGGGTTTGAGCATTGCCCTACTCCCACACTCCAGTCAGGGAGCAGGGACAGAGGCTGCTCCATGCATGTGTGTCGCAGCTCCACGCTCTCCTGGAAGCAGCGGCAAGTTCCTCCTCTGGCTTCTAAGCATAGGGGCAGCTATGGGGCTCCACATGCTGCCCTCATTCCAAGCACAGCCCCTGAAGTGCCCATTGGCTGGAAACTGCAGCCTATGGGAGCTGCAGGGAGTGCGCCTGTAGATGGGGCAATGCTCAGAGCCACCTATACGTGCCTCCATGTAGGAGCCGGAGGGGGGACATGACACTGCTTCCAGGAGCTGCTTGAGGTAAGCACTGCCCGGAGCCTGCACCCCTGAGCTCCTCCTGTACCACAGCCCTGATCCCCCTCCCACCCTTCAAACCCCTCTATCCCAGCCCACAGCACCCTCCTGCACCCCAAACTCCTCATCCCCAGCCCCACCCCAGAGCCCACACCTCCAGCTGTAGACTTCACCCCCTCCCCGCACCCAAATCTCCTGTCCAAGCCTGGAGCTCCCTCCCTCACTCTGAACTCCTCATTTCTGGTCTCACCCCAGATCACGCACCCCCAGCCAGTGCTTTTACCCCCTCCTGCATCCCAACCCCAATTTTGTGAGAACTCATGACCCACCATACAATTTCCATACCCAAATGTGCCCCTCAGGCCAAAACGTTTGCCCACCCCTGCTATAAGGCCTTCAAATATCAGGCTTAAACAGAAATTCAAGTAAGTGGTATCTCCTGTGGTCACCAAGGGAGAGGTTTAGGATATGTCTACACTGCAGTTAAAAACCTGTGGCTGGCCTGTGTCAGCTGACCTGGGCTCCAGGAACTTGGAGGCTGTTTAATTGCTGTGTAGATGTTTGGACTCAGGCTGGAACCCAGGTTCTGGGACCCGGCAAGGTGGGAGGGTCCCAGACCTTGGGTTGCAGCCAGAGTCTGAAAGTCTACACTGAAGTTAAACAGCCCCTTAGCCTGAGACCCCTGAGCCTAAGTAACTCGGCACAGGCCAGTCACGTTTTTTTAACTGCAGTGCAGACATACCCTTAGTTTCAATACCTAGGTCAGTCTTTTACTTCCCAGGGGATTGCAGGGGCTGGAAATAGAGCTCTGCAAATAATGGATTTTTTGGTTCACTGGCAATTCTGAAAAAAATGAGAAAAAATCATTTTGGATTTAATTGAATTTTTTAAAAAAATTTCCGTGAAAGAAATTTTGAAATGAAACTGTTTTTAACAGGAAAAAAATCAACTTTTTTGGAATTTTATCTCAACACAACCACTTCAGCTAAACCAACATGAACTCTCATAACATTCTGGTGTCACTGAATCTGCATTTTCTGTTGAACAAAGTTTCACACACCTTTGCATTGCTATATAGAGATATCTATTGGCTGATCCTCTGCACTCATGAGCTCCAAAGGGGACTCCCATCCATGCCTTGTCAATTTTAGGAAAGTTACTGAAAGGCCCTTGTGTGTAAAAGATTGTCCATAGAGAAGCTGCCAAAATATCTAAACAATATTTACTCTTGTACCCACAAAATCAGGGTATCAAATGAAGGTGTTTTTTCTCAGCATGCTCTCTCTTTCTCTCTCATTTTTACATACACAATCTCACTCCTATTTTATCCTGATATGTGAAATTACAATACTGAATATGTGATATCATAATTTTTGCCATAACAAGAGAATCATAATTCATTGCAGCACTAGGCAAGAAAACAATTTTGATTAATTATTATTAGTTAAGCCAGGCTGTTATAAGCTAATATAAAAACAGTCTGAAATGGTAACAAATAAAATAAAAATGATTAATGACAACATAATTTCATCTTCTCAAATTTTTTCACATTTGTCTCTGAACAAAGTTCTCCTTTAGTGGCTTGTGGTCTTTAAAATTTGTCATTATCCTTTCAAATGGTCTCTAAACTCCTGTTTAGTTCCTTGTAATATGCATTACATGTCTGCCATGCTGCAGTAATAATATTCCTTTTAAATAGTAATTAGAAGGTTTGGTTGGAGAGGAGGGGCTATTTCTGGTACTGGTTTGCTGGGCATTCATTTCTCTGTATAATCTTCACATAAGTGATCAGAATGACCATGCTGCTTACATTAATTTCACCCATTTATAAAAGAAGGCATGTTTTACACAATGGAGATATAACATGGAAGGCAGTAGGTAAGAATAGGAGGTCTGGGCTGAATTTTGAATCCATCTGGGTTTGTCAATTATCATAAAGAGTTATAAAAGCTGTTAGTATTCAATCCCGGTCATTGGCAGGTGGCTTTGCAGTTAATGGACCAAATGAGGCTTCAGAGGCATTTTTCTACCTGATTAACTCCAGAAAATTTAACACCTGTGTAAAACTCATTTTTTTCTTTTGCCAAAGTAATTTCTTAAAAATATCTCTTTCAATGACAGACTATTTTCCTAAGGCAGCATCTGCACCACAGCAAAACCAGACCTATCAGGCACCAGGGAAAGCAGCAATGGCCCAAGAAATGGCGGAACCCCAAATAATTGCTAAGAAGTCATCAGAGGTAAATGCTATAGGGGGCAATGCTACTTGTGGAGGAGAGGGGTTGAGAGATGCCTAAATCAGTCTGTTCTGATCCTTATGCTATTTATTACCATGGCAGTGAACAACAAGTAGCAGAGAACAGGTCAGAAACACACTGGAGTTTTCCAAATTAGGATGTGATCTCAGAGCCAGCTTTATGATTTGTGGGTCCCCAAACTGCTGAAGTGAGGGGAATTATGCTGTCCACCATCTCCCCACTCTAGCCCAACCGTTGGAAGAGACTGGACGAAGAGACTGGACTTGACTTGCTAAGTCTGTATAAAGCCCCCGAAGTGAAAGTGCCCAGCAATCTTCAAGGAAAACTCCAGTGTTGTTTTTAGAGTTTTGTATCGAAAGAACATCAAAGCTATCTTCTCAAAATTGACATTAAATATTTTAAATGTTACAACTCCATGAAGAATGCCATTATCTTGCTAACAGGTAGAAATTAGGTCAAGGACCAACTTAGTCTGCATTGAAATCAGGCAGGAAAGACTGGATTGTGATTACCAATTTTGGTAATTTTAAAATAAAAAATAAATTTTTCAGGTAAATATAATTTTGTTTGAACTTAACTTGCCTTACTTTATTTTACTGCAAGATAGTGTCTAGGAATTTCAGATGGAGATAAACTAAAGCCTCCCTCTTGGAGAAATAGCAAGCAGCTGATCTGTCCCCTTCCCTTCTTCAGTTTAGTATTCTTATACCAGATCATGCACCCTTTACCTCTGACCTCAGCGCTAAACTCCACCCATATTCTCAGTTCTTCCTTCCCTCCCTACAGCCTGACTTCAGCAATAGAACTATAAGGCACCACAGCTCTCGAACTCAGTCCACAAGGTTTACAAGTGAGTCTCTCACCCTATGTGCCACTGCACTCCAAGGTCAGATAAGGAAACTGCAGCTGAAATCCCATAAACAGGGGCTATATCCACTGACTCAAAGGGATCAGCAGACTACCAGTAGACTGCTGATTGAACACTGTTTATCATGAGACTTCCTATTCTTCCCACACTCGTTGACCGAGCAACTAGTCAGTAGGCCTGCAGCTGACCAGACTCCTAGACTTAGTTCCTGCTTCCTCGGCTGGTTCCCACTCCTTATTCCTGTTCTTCACCTCATTCCTTTTCCTGCTCATCCTAACTCCAGTTATTTACTCTGGCTTCTTGACCCTTCTTGCACTTCTGGCTCTGATTTGATCCTTAGCATGGCTTCTGACTGACTCCAGCTGTGACCCTTGGTGTGACTCCTGACCCCAACTCTACTCTGGACTCTGACCATTAACTCAGACTGCCCATGTTACGGGCCCTCTCAGTCTCTTCCAGGACTTGTTGCTGAACCCCTGGACCGAGTACGGACATTAGTGCTGCTCCTGCCTCACCAGTGCTCTAGAGGCTTGCAAGTCTGCGGAAACAGATTACTGTCCTCCAGGCAAACAAAGGGATCAAATATGGCATCTGCAAATTGAAAATTGCTCTGTGTGGGAACGAGTAACAGCACTTGCAACAACTGCCGGTAACCACTTATCTCCCCTTATGACACCAGCGTGGGTGACCAACCCCAGAGTTCCATTATCAGAGAGATACGATGGCACCTGTAGCAAGTTTACCAAGTTGATTACCAAGTGCAGACTCTATTTATGCTCCAGCCCCTGGAATATGCCACGGAAAGAACCACCCATTACTGATAAGATAGGATTCTTTTCTGCAAATGTTTGCCCACATTTTTCATGGCCTGCACAAAGCTCACATGGCAGAAACTGCCTTATGTAAGCTTTGGCAAAACTGGGGTCGGCTCCTTCCTGTGTCACCCAGTTTAGATGCTTGGCCGCAGACATTGCCTGGGGAATGATGTCACAGTCCTCCATCAGTTTCAGCTCAGTCTCTATGACAAATTAAAGGACAAGCCTGCACAGGTACACTCTCCTGCCAGATTGGAGGCCTTTATGGACCTGTGTATCAGGATAGACATCAGACTTCATGAATAGGGTGACCAGATGTCCCGATTTTGTAGGGACAGTCCTGATTTTTGGGTCTTTTTCTTATATAGGCTCCTATTACCCCCCATCCCCGTCCCGATTTTTCACATTTGCTGTCTGGTCACCCTATTCATGAATGACAAATGGAATGCAGGAAGCCGCTCCCCACCATGTTCCAAACTTGCCCAGTGTTCATCCCTCAGACTCAAGGAAGTCTGGCCCTAGTTGAACATATGCAGATAGGTGTGGTGCAGCTCCACCTGACCCAGGGCGAGTAAGAGTGCTGGAGACAGAAAAACCTCTTTTTCTATTGTGGAGAAGCAGGACAGGAGGTATCCATGTGCCCTGCCAAAATCTCTGCTAGCCCAGCAGTGGGAAAAGATTAGGCCTTGGAAAAGGTTCAGAAAAGGGCAAGAAAAATGATTAGGGGTATGGAACGGCTTCCATATGAGGAGAGATTAATAAGACTGGGTCTTTTCAGCTTGAAAAGAGACGACTAAGGGTGGATATGACAGAGGTCTATAAAATCATGACTGATGTAGAGAAAATAGATAAGGAAGTGTTGTTTACTATGTGTCATAAACAAGAACAAGGGGTCACCAAATGAAATTAAGAGGCAGCAGGTTTAAAAGAAACAAAAGAAAGTATTTCTTTACACAATGCACAGTCAGCCTGTGGAATTCCTTGCCAGAGGATGTTGTGAAGGCCAAGACCATAACAGGGATCAAAAAAGAATTGGATAAGTTCATGGAGAATAGATCCATCAGTGGCTATTAGCCAGGATGGGCAGGAATGGTGTCCCTAGTCTCTGTTTGCCAGAAGCTGGGAATGAGTGACAGGGATAGATCACTTGAAGATTACCTGTTCTGTCTATTCCCTCTAGGGCACCTGGCACTGGCCACTGTCGGAAGACAGGATACTGGGCTAGATGGACCTTTGGTCTGATTCAGTACGGGTATTCTTATGGCCCAGGCTCAGCTGGGGTCTCGAGCCTGGGCACCACCATTGAAAGATCCCAAGGTTCTGGTCAACTGAGAGTCCATCATTCTTCCTTATGACTACCAATTCCTCTGCAATTGCAGATCCTGCAGGACAAACAGGCCTTTCCCAGTCAATGAGCCCCGAATGACTCAGGAGTGGGGGATAATTTAATGGATTTCTCCATAGCTCAGGTACTCAGCCTTCCAGTAAAATCACAAAACACCACAGATGAGGTAGAAACAGTAGATGGGTTCCCACTGATGTTGGGCCCAGTTTCTCAAGAGACTGCATCTTTAAAGTTGTGATTGGGGAACAGCAGGAAGTCCTACAATTTACTATTATCAGTGTCCTGCATCTTATCTTTATTTTGGGACACCTAGCTAATCTGGCATGACCCCCATATTCTATGGTCACAACACATTATCTCTTTCCCATTGAGCTTCTCTCAGTTCAGGAATCCAGAATCCTAGAACCCAACCTGGAGAAACCTTATGGAAGAACCCAAAAGCCTGTTTGCATTGGTGGCAATTCCACTGGATCCAGAAACACCAGTTCTCCACAACGAACCATGCCTCCCCATAAAATACTGAGACTACCAGGACATCTTCAAAAAACCAAAATGCGCACACACAATATCCTTGAATCATGATTTATGATTGCCCTATAGACCTGTGAAACCAGAAAAACCACATACAGAAAGTGAACCATTTCCTTTGTGAATCTGTCTTGTCTTGATTCTGACCAACAGGAAGAAATTGGTAGCGAATCTGAAGGTGAAAGACAGTTTGGGTGACTGTGATAATGAAATGATAGATTTCATGATTCTAAGGGAAGGAAGGGAGTGAGAACAGGGATAATGGACTTCAAAAAAAGCACTCTTTAACAAACGCAGAGAACTACAAGAAGGATGTGGAAAAATTGGAAAGAATCCAGAGGAGGGCAACAAAAATGATTAGGGGCCTAGAGCACATGACTTATGAGAAGAGGCTGAGGGAACTGGGATTGTTTAGTCTACAGAAGAGAAGACTGAGAGGAGATTTGAAAGCTGCTTTCAACTACCTGAAAGAGGGTTCCAAAGAGGATGGATCTAGACTGTTCTCAGTGGTACTAGATGATAGAACAAGGAGTAATGGTTTCAAGTTGCAGTGGGGAAGGCTTAGGTTGGATATTAGGAAAAACTTTTTCACTAGGAGGGTGGTGAAGCACTGGACTGGGTTACCTAGGGAGGTGATAGAATCTCCTTCCTTAGAGGTTTTTAGGGTCAGGCTTGACAAAGCCCTGGCTGGGATGATTTAGTCGGGGTTAGTCCTGCTTTAAACAGGGGGTTGGACTAGATGACCTCCTGAGGTCCCTTCCAACCCTGATATTCTATGATTCTATGAACTGGTAGGTAAAGTCCCATGGGAAGAAAATTTAAGGGAAAAAGGAATTCAAGGGAGCTGGCAGTCCCTCAAGGAGACAATAGTAAAGGCACAACAGCAAACTATTCTGATGCAAAGGAAGACAGGAAGAATAGTAAGTGATCAATATGGCTCCATCAGGAGCTCTTTCATGACCTGAAAATCAAAAAGGAATCCTACAAAATGTAGAAACATGGTCAAATTGATAAGGAGGAATACAAAAGAACAGCACGAGTATGTGGGGATACAATCAAAAAGGTTAGGACACCTGGCAAGGGATATGAAAAGCAGTAGGGATAGTTTCTTTAAATACATTAGGAGCAAGAAAAAGACAAAGGAAAGTGTAGGTCCTCTACATAGTGGAGAAGGAGAGCTAATAACTGACATAAAGAAAGCTAAGTGCCTATGTTGCTTCAGTCTTCACTAAAAAGGTTAATGATGACAAAGGATACGATTCTGTCAAGGAGGTCACAGACTCCAGGACTTTTCAGGACCTCTGTGACTTCTTCTAGGGCATGTCTGGAACAGCTAGTCAGTGGCCAGCCCCGGGTTGTCAGAACAGCTGACTGACAGCCAGCCCCAGGGCTGCCAGAGCAGTGCCTGGGGTGAGGTCAGCCCGCTGGGGCTGGAGCAGCAGTGGTCAGCCCCTGCCACAGGAGCAGAGCTCTGTTTTTCTCCCTTCCCCCCCAAGACTGTTTTTAGTAGAAGTCAGGGATAGGTCATGGGCTTCCATGAATTTTTGTTTAGTGCCTACGACCTGTCCCTGACTTTTACTAAAAATACCTGTGACAGAATTTTAACCTTAATGACGACTAGATACTCAATACAATTAATATTGACAACCAAGGGGAAGGAACACAGGCCAAAATAGGGAAAGAACAGGATAAAGAACATTTAGATACGTTAGATGTGTTCAAGTCAGCAAGCCCTGATTAAATTCATCCTAGGGTACTTAAGGAACTAGTTGAAGCAATCTTGGGGCCATTAGCAATTATCTTTGAGAACTCCTAGAGGGCAGGAGAGGTCCCAGAAGACTGGAGAAGGGCAAACATAATATCTATCTTTTAAAAGGGGAATAAGGTGGTCTATAATTCCTCAGGTCCTGTCAGCCTAACATTAGTACCTAGAAAGGTAATGGAGAAAATTATTAAACAATCAATTTGTAAGCACCTGGAGGATAATAAGGTTACTAGGGAATAGTCAGCATGAATTTGTCAAGAATAAATAATGCTTAACCAACTTAACTTTGGACAATCCAAGACTTGGCATGCAGTAGCCTGCTTATTCTGGTGGCCACAGATGTGGGATAATGTCTGATCCTACATTAGGTTCTGCGACACCTGCGCTTGGACCAAGACCTTTTGAAGCAAGCCTTTTGTCCTCCTGATACAATATGAAACCCATTCCCAACCCTGGTCACATAAAACCCTTTGTTTCATAACAGAGCTACCAGAATCAGAAGGACATAACAGTATATAAATATATACTAACAGTAGTGGATCAACTTACCAAAAAGGCCCATTTTATACCACACATATGCCTCCCAATTTTAGAAATTACTGCACAACTCTTAATTATGCATTTTTTTACCTCCATGGTCTTCCTGATCATCTTACCACAGATTGAGGCTTTCAGTTTACATCTAGGGTTTGGAAGGAAGTGCTTCATGTCATGGATGTCCATTCACATACATCCACCTCCCATCATGCCCAGACGGATGACCAATCAGAATGGTTCAACCAGGCACTTGAATGGTATCTACACTGTTTCCTGAACCACTGTCAAAATAACTGGGGTGTGTTACTCCTGTTAGCTAAATTTGCTCATAACAACACAATGTGCTTAGGCCCAGTTCAGTTCCTTCTATCTCAGCTGTGGTTTTCATCCACAGTTCCATCCCTCTGTCCCCTTGTCTACAGCAGTTCTTGTTGTCTCAGATCTGGTACAGACTATTCATAACACCTAGGCTAAATTAAAGAAGCATCCAGAAGCTGACATAATAGCCTACAAACATCATGTTGACACATATCACAAAGAAGTCCCACCTCTGAAGATTGGTCAAAAAGTATGGCTCTTTACTAAATACCTACAGACCAACCAACCTATGTACAAATTGGAAAATCAATACAAAGGCCCTTACACCTTTCAACAAATCAGTCCAGTGACATTTGAATTGCAGTACTCCCTCAGTCCTGGAAGATCCATTTGGAATCTCATGTATCTCTCCTGAAACCTCTTTGCAATAATCTATTTTCCTGCTGGTGACACAGCTCCCAACCCCAGTTCAGATACAGGGCCATGAGGAGTAGCTAGTTTGGGACATCCTGGATTCCCAAATCCGCAGAGGAGTGAGCGCTATATTATTTGCTCGACTGGGAAGATCATGGGTGTGAAGAATGCTCTTGTGAGCCAGCTCATCGTGTCCATGCCCCTGCAAAACTACAGGGATTACCATGAAAAGCCTAACCCCCTGGGTCCTAGAGACCTGACTTGAGGGCATGGGGGAGGTGTAATGGGTCTCAAATCCAGTCCCATGGGGGAGTTGCCAAGAGAGAAAGCCATACCCCCTACACCACCTCCTGTAAGGCCAGACAAGGAAACTAGTTGATACCCCTCAACAGGGGCTACATCTGCTAACTCAGCAGCATCACCTGACAAGCAGCAGGCTGCTGATTGGACACCTCTTAGCATTAAGGTTCCTGTTCTGCCTTACCCATTGTCTCAGGGTCTAGCTGCTAGGCCTGCTGCTGACCAGACTCCTGAGATCATGTTCATGCCTCCTCACCTGGTTCCCGCTCCTTTTTGTTACCTCACCTTGTTCCTTTATTTTGTCCCTCATCCTGATTCTAGTTATTAACTCTGGCTTCTTGACTCTTGGTGTGACTTCTAATTCTGTCTCCAGTTTTGACCCCTGGTGTGACTTCTGACTCCAACTCTGGTTCAACCCTTGCTATGGCTTCTGACCCTAACCCTGATTTTAATCTGGGGTTTGACCACATTACCGGCCCCAACAAAATCCTACCTATTCTCAGCAATAAATTTCAGCCTGCAGCCTGATTTATTATTATTATTATTAGTAGCACTGCCGTGGCACCTAGGAACCCTAGTCATGCAACAGGTCCTGATTGTGGCTGGTGCTGTACAAACACAGAAGAAAAAGACAGTTCCTACTCCACAGTGCTTGTCTCATCCTTGGGATTTATCTGGGAGGGAAGTAATTCGACTGGGGATCACTGTGTGGAAGAAAGAGGGAAGGGAAGAGGTTAGAGGCATTTCTCAAGGAATGGATTCCAGGTTCTCTCTCTCTCTCTCTGCAATTGCCAGCAATGAAAATAAAGAAATACAAGTTACCTTAAACCACTTACATAGACCCCACTCCCTTTCTTTTACCTGAAAGCTTTTCCAAACAGCTAAAAATAGCTTTTCCTATTGGTTTCATTTCAGAATGAATTTCTTCTTATCTGATAGGCAGGAAATGGCAGCTTCCATGGAATGAACTAAGAAACACATGTAGCTGTAGTAAAGTTGAAATATCAAGAAGTATTTCTTAAATGTTATTTCTATTTATACATTTTTGGATATATTGCATTTTGTTATGATTGGAAGACACAGACATTTTGCTTTAAGGCATTCCCTGGGTCCCCTCTGTGATTAGCAAACAGTGATGAAAGCTGAGACCAGTACCAGTACAGGACACATCCTAGAGGGTTATCATGGTAAAATTGCTGCTGTGAGGGAGATGCACACAGAGATCCAGAGTGCCTTATCCTTACTCACATTTACCATCATTTTACACAATGAGTAATTCCATTGAAATCAATGGGATGACTTGTGGAATCAGGTACTATTCAGTGTGAGTAAGAGTATCCCAATCTGGCCTAGAGTGAGTCCAGCACAACATGGAAATGGGATTATGCTAGAGGGTTAAATTAGCTCTAGCATCTGGCCATCAGACAGCAGACCTGATGCCCACCTGAAACGTTTCGGAAGGTCACTTATTAAAAAAAACTTTGTAAATTGCAGTGATAAGTTTATTAATGGAAATAAATATATTCCTGTAGACACGCATGGGTATTCCAGGGCAAATACTGTTTTCTTTCTTAGTACTATTTTGTTATCTGATCGTTAGTCTCTGCACAAAGAGGTTATCTGATTAATATGTAGACTAACACACCTTTGTATATTTGGTAGCTTTATGAACTACAACTTCACCTGATGGAACTGCTTGTTCTAGAAAGAATTCTAGGCTCTCTACCCCACTCTGAGTCTTTTGACAGGAATCTAGGGGAGGAAGGTTTTCCTCAACTGGACCACTGAGGAGACATTGTGTTTTATATCAGGTGGATGAATCCTACACTGTTTTCTTCAATTGTGGGAAAGTGGGAGGGACACTGGTGGCCTAGGACTCTGATATATTCAAATTAATCCTTGTTCTGTCTTCCAAAATCAATTACATAGGGGTCGGGAGCAACTGCCACTTCTGACTGGTGTTCACAGAAGTGAATACAGACTCTGAAAGGAAGTGTATTCAGTCCTTGACCAATGGGAGAACTACCGCATCCTGAAATGTAAGGGTGGTGATAGGAGGTGGAATAAAGAGAAAGAAAATCCCAGGAGGGGGAAGTTCCATCCCGGAGGACCCATTTCTGTGTTCAAAGACATTTTTTTTCAAATGCAAACTCTATGGCTCTAAGGGGCATTTTCTCTGGCTGGTGCATGAAATTCCCTGTGCACTGAGGAGGGGAATATGCCCCCAAAGTTTTAGGGACTCTTATAATGAAGTGGAATGCAGTTTTGTCTCTGTCTCTTCCCACCTACTCCTGGCTATTATTTCTGTGGCTCTACAAGGGCCTGCTGTAAGTAATTTGCTTCCTTCCCCATCCCAAACAGTTTTCTGTAAATGGTACCCCCTGCTTTGCAAAGAGGTTTGGAAAGGAGATTTTTCATTTTAAAAGCATTATTATAGCATGGTAATATTCCACCATCCCCCTGCCACGCTTCCCCTCTTATTAAATGTCAGCAGCACTCGCCACAGTACAGCTCTCCCTCTGTTCAGCAAGCTGCTTTCGCAGTGGATGATGAAACTTGGCATGGATAAACAGTAAATCTCATTAGTGATGCCCACACGTGCTGTGTAAGGGATTGTATGTGATCTACAGTACAAAAGGATAGCACACACACTGATTACAAAAGAGAAATTGAGAATGGTTCATCTCTATGGTTGCTAAGTCAGCACAGGCAACGCTTGCACATATTTTTCAAAATGGTTTAACATAAAAATATATTTCAACCCATTCTGTTTTCCTTGCATAGCACACTGGAATTTAGGATAGCAGTGCTTTCAGACTCAGATCCATGATTTCTCTTTTCTTATGCTGCATGCTTTCTTAGTTAAAAATAATACTTAGCACTTATGTAAGACTTTATAGTTTAAAGTCACTGTCATTGGCTAATTAAACCTCACTGAAGCCCAGTGGTTGCCATTAAAAAGTCAACATTTATCCAGATACTGAACTGCATAATGAGCAATGATGCCGGAGATACTGCACTTATTTCCTGTTCTCTGAATAGAGAACTACCATGATTTCCAGCACAGTGGTGACTGAAAATGAATGCTGAATTTTTAACGGTGACCACTGTAAGTAGTATTATCCTTATAGTACAGATGGGAAATCTGAGAGGTTAGGTGCTTGATTCTCATTTATATGAAGGCCGCTTTGCATCACTGTGGCAGTGTGAAGAGGTCTTAAAGTAGCTGTAAGCATAATTTACCCAACTTGAAAGTCTCTTCACACTTCCAGGGCTGCATCAAGCAGTCTTAGTATAAATGAGAATCGGGCCCTTAGCTTTGCTGCACATTGTCATTCTAGATTAGAATTCAGGAGTTCCTAATTTCTGGTCTTGTACTTATATCCCTAGTGCTTTTTAACATGGAGAAAGCTTTCAAATGTACCTCACAGAGGCCATGTCTACACTGGAGAAATATGTGGGGCTAATCATCAGAAGATGAAGATCACTGCATAATAGCCATAGCAGAGGAAACAGGTCTCCCACTACCACCTCACAGGGCATTGGTCATTGCTCATACAGCCTGCGTGGTCTACTTTCTGCACTTTGTCAGAAAGGAGATAAGTTTGCCGGAAAACACTTATGCATACAAATAGCATAATAAACAGCATGGAGCTAGTTGCATGCTATTTTCACAGTGATCAACCTCTCTGATTCTATCATTGGCATGTATCTAAGGAGGCCATTGTATGAGAATGCTGCCAGCTGGCTTGACAGCCAATGTGAAGGCATTAATGGCCATCTGGGGCTATGAGGCAATCCAGAACCACCTGCAACTAGTCTTTCTTTCACACTACTTTAATGTATGACAGGGTACGTGAGCTACGAGGCACCAAGATGAGTATTGCTCAGGGTGGTAGAGAGTACTGAGAGAAGGTAAAGCGACTGAAGGTCCAAGAAGAACAAGGCTTGGGACAATTACAGTAGATCTAGTTTATGCTGGAAAATGTGTCCCTTTTACAACAAACTGGACTGAGTTCTTAGCATTCGCTTTCCTACATAGCCTGGGGTGCATCTATATAGCATGGAGGTTTCTTGCAGTGCAATGGTGATGGAAAAAAGGAGAGCACTGGATCTTTGACATCAGGTGGACCAGACAAAGTGATTCCGGACACATTGCTGGAGTCTCAGGATCCAGATATGGAGGTGGAGACTATGCCTAGGCCATTTCTTCAGGACAGAGAACAGGACAGATGCCCTCTACAGCAGGTATGCAGGCTTTTATTGTAAAATGTACCAATGGGAGTGGATTTTGTAGTGTTGAGGACAGAAGAATGGTTTCCAGGTTCCTATGAATGCTGTTCTTAGTGATTGTGGATAGGGGATAATGCTTCACATAAGGTGGAAGTGTCCAACTCTCTCCTCAACTCTTCCATTCTCTCTTCCTCTGCAGAATGAGTGATAGCTACTGATCCTCTCCTCAGGCCACCCAGTTCAGTTCCCCTGTAATCCACCAGCGTCAGCATGTCCCTCAGTAACGTTGCCCCATGTTTCTGCTGCACAGTTCAGGGTGGAAATGCCTGCTTCAGCTTGCCCAGTAGCTGGCTGTGCCATGTAATGCCTCATGGCCAGACTCAAAATGATGGATAAGAGGAGAGAAAAAAAGTCAAAAGTAACACAGAAATCACAACAAAAAAAGGTTTAAAAATAAGATTCTATAGCAAGATAGTACATATGGGGCATACTGGTGTAATTGTTCATGTGACATATTTCTCAATCCATACACAGTGTGCTGCTTGTATCTATCTGCAATCAAAATTTTTATTTTTTCCTGCTGTTTAATGCATGAAAAGCAGTCTTAGGCATATTTTGATGGCACAGTGAAGTAAAGATAACTGCAGACCATGAGAGTAGAGGAACTAATTATGCTGTCTATCCCGCCAGCTCTCAGAGATCAAATACATTGATTGAAATCTTGTGGAGATATGATTAATCTTAGACATGATTTCCCCCCAGTATTCAGGAGTTATGTCCAAAAACCTGCACAAAACAAGTCTTCTAGCCTTACAATCAAATTTTGGGGCATTGCACATTTCCCTCCACCCCTACAGCAGCTCAGACAACTTCTTCATTCACAGTGCTGGTTCTCGAATATCACCCACACAAACAAAAACTGCTTTGCTTTCCCTTGTTAATCTAGTTAGAGTGACCACCTCCTGACCAATCTCCCATCCTCACAGTAATCTAGCATCCTCACTCATCCTTATAAATGTGTGTGTAGTCTAATAATATATTCCTACCATCTCTACTCAAAGAAGAAAGTGCCTTGTGACCAAGAAGTGGAATTCAAAACTGAAATGGAATGGTTACTTTTGATCACATTCCTTATTGTATCAAGGGAGGGATGTGCCTTTGCTATGATTATTAACTCTTTCATTTTTTATTTCTCATTTTAGTGGTGACTGTGGATATCCCAGAATAGACCTGGGGGAAAGCAGACTGGATCCATAGAGATGAAATGACTGACAGACTTGAAGTTCAGGAAAAGGAAGAACAGGGAAGAACTGCACATATAAATTTGAGGAGCATAGAATAAACTACCTTTGAGAAATAGGGAGGTTTCAGACAGGACAACAGGGAAATGATGCAGGGCTAATTTCAGAAGGAATGAGAAATGCAAATGGAGGACAGACAGTTCCAAAGGGAAATTTTCAACGATTACATTAGGACTCAAGCATCAGTGAAGTACTGACACAACCACTAGCTGTTACACCTATGCCTACAGTCCCTGCACAGTACAACATTTTAAATCAGGATACCACTACTTATTGGATTACCTGCTACTCTTGCTGCCTCATAGCCATTCCACTCCTTTACAAGATCCTGGAAAGGAAAGTTGGAGTCCCAGTGAGATGCACTTATGACCTTGGAGGATAGCATCTCCATTGCTTTTTACAGAGTACCTATGTCAATTTGCTTTGCTGTTGCAGCTTGCCCGCAACTTTGTATATAATAGAGGAGCTTCTGACATCCTTGCAATAGCTTCCAGAATCCACTGCTTCAGACTGCCAAGTAGGGAACCGTGTGATAAAAAAATCTAGAGGGCAGTGCAACCACAACTATGTAACGGAGCACAAGTGTGTATACAGGGCAAAACTGCAACCAGAACAGAATGGCTAATGTGGACACACTGCTGCATTGGTACTTACAGCAGTGTCACCCCACCAGTTCAGTTACAAATCATTCCGTTCTCTACTGTAGACAAAGCCATAAATATGATTCCACTTACCTTGCATACAGTGTTAATCATTTTCCTTACCACATTTGCTAATTTACCTTATTTAGGCTTTTACAGAAGCATTATCCTCTCTCAGAGTTATCCTCCTATTTGACTGATCCTGCTGTGAACTCATAATCATCAATTTCTGCCATCAGAATCATTTTCATGTCAAATGCAACCTGATTCTTACAAAATAAAAACCATTATGAACCTTTGCCTCCAAATAGAACTGAAACCAAACCAAAGCTTTTGGAAAACTCAGTGATGATCAGTTAATGTTTTTATTGTTATCTTTCATTTCAATGCAGTCATTGCATTATCTATTTAAGGTGTGAAGCAGAAATAGAGAAATATTGTGAGAAAGACTTTTCTCACTAATTCTGGTCCTGCTTTGTTGATCTAAGAGGCTAGAATCATTATCCAGACTTGGGATAGTACATGAACTGAACTACCAAGACTTTAGAGTTGTGTCAGCTTCCAAGCAGTCTAGAAGGGTTTTGACTTCTGGAATATGTTGTTTCTTTATTGTGAGAAAAATGAACAGACACATACTTGGGATTTTCTTTCTTATTCTACTTTTTAGATTGTTTCTATTATTTCTTTGAATAAAGATGAGTAAAAACAACAAAAGCAGTAATGACGATTACATGCATGTAGCACAGAATCACTTTCAGGGCTCTATCAGAACATATTTGCATTCAAACTTTAAACCTGGGTGTCACCATTCTCCTTCCAACATCTGTGTCTGAACCCACCCCAAACACATTAAAACTCTGTAAGATCATATACCTTTCTGTCATTCATAGTCACTGCCACCAACTGTATGCCAATCACAATTACAGCTCTCAAACCCAAGGCTGACAATCTGTGTGGAGCTGCCAAGGCAGATTCATTTTAATCTGTTCTAGGAATTTATGACTTTAATCTTGACTGCACTACAAATAAAATACCCATTGTTGATAGCAGGTGTCAGCAAAAAAGAGAGTTAAACTAATGCTGAATGTAGTTTACCTGCAAGCGTGCTAAGGGTAGACTTCAGCACTGTTTCAACTGCATTCATTCCTGCCCCCTGATGTAAGCAACAGATACTTTTCTAGTGTAGACAAGGTCTTAATTCCCCATTCAACTGCTTTAAGCACTGCTTTGTTAAACCTAATCTATTAAGACAATTGGAAACTTGCTGTGGTTTTTAACTAGGGCTGTCAAGCGATTACAAAAAATTAATCGTGATTAATCATGCTGTTAAACAATAATAGAATACCATTTATTTAAATGTTTTTGGATGTTTTCTACATTTTCAAATATATTGATTTCAATTACAATACAGAATCCAAAGTGTACAGGGCTCACTTTATATTTATTTTTGACTACAAATATTTGCACTGTAAAAAACAAAAGAAATAGTATTTTTCAATTCACCTAATACAAGTATGGTAATTCAATCTCTTAATCATAAAAGTTGAACTTACAATCATAGAATTATGTACAAAAACCCCTGCATTCAAAAATAAAACAATGTAAAACTTTAGAGTCTACAAGTCCAATCAGTCCTACTTCTTCTTCAGACAATCTCTCAAACAAGTTTGTTTACATTTGCAGAAGATGATGCTGCCTGCTTCTTTTTTACAATGTCACCTGAAAGTGTGAATAGCTGTTTGCATGGCACTGTTGTAGCTAGCGTCGCAAGATATTTACATGCCAGATGCGCTAAAGATTCATATGCCTCTTCATGCTTCAACCACCATTCCAGAGGATGTGTCCATGCTAATGATGGGTTCTGCTTGATAACGATCCAAAGCAGTGCAGACCAACGCGTGTTCATTTTCATCATCTGAGTCAGCTGCCACAGCAGATGATTGATTTTCTTTTTTGGTGGTTTGGGTTCTGTAGTTTCTGCACCAGAGTGGTGTTCTTTTAAGACTTCTGAAAGCATGCTCCACACCTCATCTCTCTCAGATTTTGAAAGACATTTCAAATTCTTAAATTTTGGGTAGAGTGCTGTAGCTGTCTTTAGAAATTTCACATTGGTATCTTCTTTGTATTTTGTCAAATTTGCAGTAAAAGTGTTCTTAAAATGAACAACATGTGCTGCGTCATCATCTGAGACTGTTATAACATGAAATATATGGCAAAATGAGGGTAAAACAGAGCAGGAGACACAATTCTACCCCAACAAGTTCAGTCACAAGTTTAATTAATGCTTTTTTTTTTTATATATATGAGCATCATCAGCATGGAAGCATGTCCTCCGGAATGATAGCCAAAGCATGAAGAGGCATATGAATCTTTAGTGTATCTGGCACGTAAATATCTTGTGATGTCAGATACAACTGTGCTATGCAAACACCTGTTCTCACTTTTAGGTGACATTGTAATTAAGAAGTGGGCAGAATTACTTCCCATAAATGTAAGCAAACTTGTTTGTCTTAGCAGTTGGCTGAACAAGAAGTAGGACTGAGCAGAATTGTAGGCTCTGAAGTTTTACATTGTTTTGTTTTTGAGTGTGACAAAACCCCCCTAAATTTGTAAGTTGCACTTTCCTGATAGATTGCTTTATACTTGTATGCAGTACTTGTATGAGGTGAATTGTAAAATACTATTTTTTTTGTTTCTAATTTTTACAGTGCAAATATTTGTAATATAAAGTAATAATATAAAGTGAGCAGTGTACACTTTGTATTCTGTGTTGTAACTGAAATGGATATATTTGAAAATGTAGAAAAACATCCAAAAATATTTAATACATTTCAATTAGTATTCTATTGTTTAATAGTGTGATTAATCGCGATCAGTTTTTTTGAGTTAATCGCATGAGTTAACAGCAATTACTCACTGGCCCTGTTTTTAACCCTTTCTGTGAAGAGAAGAAAGCATCTCAAACATTACCTATTTCAATGAAAGTAGTTTCATATCTGTACTAGCTGCCCATGTGTAACCACATCAGCGGTCAATTGAGATGTTATAATCACCAATTTTTGACTTCCCCCTAAGATCAAATAAAATAAAACAAGCTGTGAGAGGTACTGGGCCAGCTCGTCAGCTGGTAGAAATCAGAATAGCTCTATTGACTTCCAGAAAACTACACCAGTTAATCCCAGCTGAGGACCTGGCCCAACACACCTGATACTGAAGAGATCTGGGGTCTCTTCTCTTGGGGAAATTTCTTTACTTTTCTTAGCCCAGTTTCCCCATCTGAAAAGACAAGATACTAATACCCTACCTCACTGTGCATTCTTTAATGCTTATAAAATGTTTTAGTATCCTCAGATGGAAGGTGCTATGAAATTGCAAAGTAGTTGCAGTATTACAAATTGGGACTGGTGAAATTGCAAAATAGTTGTAGCTGTAGTATTACAAATTGGGACTGGTAAAAGAGAGTCCTTATGTATTACAAATTGGGACTGGTAAAAGAGAGTCCTTATGAAAACACAAATCTTTTCAATAATAGCAAAGGAAACATAGGGCTAGAACATTACTTTTTGTATCAACGGTCTTATTTTACAAGTTTGCTCTAGGGCAAAAGTCACCCTGTAGCAGAAAAACAGATCGAAGCAAATCCCTTAATATTTAAAAGGTGACCAAAAAAGCCTGCAAGATCTCATTGTAGGGTTCTGTGTTTTTCCTATAATAGATGATCCTATCACTGAGACCTAAAGCAGAACAGTGAGCTGCATTCTTTATGGTGCTTTAGATATTAGTGACATCAATTTTAGTAGGGGAAACGCAGTCCCTGAACTCAGGTCTCAGCATGTAGGTAAGTGGGAGAGGACAGCATTCAGTTATTTTTGTTGTAAATGTATATGTGCAATGGCCTGATTCTTCCATGGATAAATGTCTTATCAGTCTTAAACATTTTGAAAATATTTCAGTCTGTATTTAATGGCCAGTGGTTTTACTAAAAACCAACCAACCAATGTAGATAACTTGTAATATTTAACACCCTACCCCCTTCTTGTTTTTAACATCACCTGTAAAGCTCGAGTCTTCACAACTTTGAGCAGCATGGCTTGTATCTGAGTGTTCACTGCTTATCTGATTATTTCTGTATTGTCTTCTCCACCAGGACTTGATAGTATTTAGTGAGGATGAGCAGACCCCCGCCACCACCACGTTGCCACTCCCATTTCCTGCTGAGGGCTCTTCAGATGGAGCATCGCCAGTGGTGCAGGCAGCTGCCAGTGACTCCTGGAATAGAAGTATGGTGGCTAAACAGTTCAAAACCTGGGCAGAGAGAGAAGTTCTGTATTAATCTTTAATTGAATGAGCTTCACCAAAATAAGTCAGTTTGGGAAGCATTTTATATAACCACTTTTCTGCTGAACAACATAGCTGATACATGGGGCAAAACTCTTATCGGCTTCTGGTCTATGTATCTTGTGCTTCAAAGGAATAGTCCATTCCAATGGAAAGGAAAAGAGTTCATTGAAATGGGCAGACCTAAAAATGGTTCAGTTTGACTTCAGGCAACCATCCATAAATTGGATGCTTATTCTGACTCTGTCTCCTTTGGTTTTTCACCTTCAAACCTATGATATTAATTAGATCCCCCTGAAGTCCTCCCCTAACAAGGCTGCTGCACATACGACATCAGCTTTTTTGTTTGTCCATGAGCACTCTTTATATTTACATTTTTGCAACACTCTAAACTTTCCCTGTTCAGAAGTGCGCACTGAGTGTATAGCTTGGAAGATTGGAATACAGCAGAGCATGAGACTCAGCCAGAGAGGGCATCAATACTGATAGATAGCTGGATGTTCAAACAGTAGTGCGGAAGGGTTATAGGAAGGAAGGGACATATGTGGAAAAGGAGTAATTTAAAGGCAGCCAGGGAAGGGAGTGAAGGAAGAGGCTAGGGCACGTAGCTGGTTCTGTGGAAGGGGTCTAGAAGGAAGAGAAGTTTTCTGAGGCTGTGGCGAGAGGAGGAAATATGAACTGTAAAAAAGTTCAGAAGCATTTCAGAGAAAGGGTTGAGATTCAGTTCAGTTAATACTTTTGAGATCCCAGATTGTACAGTCCTAGTTTAAGAAGAGTCTGTGAAATGGAATTATTTGCATATTGCTTTCTAACAGCTAACACTGGCTTAAGTTATTTTTGTAAATAGGAGCAATTCAGCTTCTCCACAATATGATTTGTATTTTTCTCCCCTCTACTTCATTAGGCTAAAGGGCTGAAATCAGGTTCCTTAAGAAGAGTTCATGTGTTCCTGCTGCTATCTCTACCGCACCTCAAGTAAGAGTTCTGTGACATCACAATTGGTTGCTGTGGAAACAAGTGATGTCACAAGCAGAGATTTAGGACCTCAGGCGCAAGACATGGGGGCGAGAGAATAATCAGCAGCTGGAGTAGGTGAACTCTCAAGGAACCAAGATCCTGTTTTCATGCCAACGCTTGTCTCCTTAGTGATAAAAAATGAGGGGGAGTGAAATGCAGGAAATCTCATAGCTTAGAAGCTGAATTTCTTTTACATTTTTAAAGTCTTTCATGAGGCCTCAGCAACTTTTTACACACTTAATGAAGACACAAAACTGAAGAGTTAGCCTGGTTATAAAATTATATTTGTGTATGAGCATAAGAAGCCTATTTGGGAGGGTGGGGATTATTTGTTTTTACTCTTTGCCCTTCCCTGCCTTTAAAAACACGGGAGAATGTATCTCCTCATTATTTCGGTATGTGAAATAGGCCATAAATATGTCTTTCTAAAAAGCTTATCTGAAAAATGGGGGAGGGGAGAGAACAAGGATGAGGGGATTCATTTTTCTCCTCCTGTGAACGTAATAGGTAACACCAAAGCTGCCTGTGGTAAAAGCCGGACTTCACTACATGTAGGCATGAAATCTCTGCCTACTTATCCTGCAAGCATTACAGAGGGGAAAGAGCTGCAAGGGGGAAAAATGTTTGTCATCATACCATGTTACAAAGCCTAAAATAATACTGGGGTCTGTCATGAGAATTTTGGAGAAGATGGACAATCCAAGCCAGTTCTACATGCCTTTAACAAATCTTCCTTTGTAAAAACACACAATATAATCCCCCTGTGTTTTCTAGACTGGTTCTTATCTCAGCTGATCATAGAATCATAGAAGATTAGGATTGGAAGAGACCTCAGGAGGGCATCTAGTGTAACTCTGTGCTCAAAGCAGGACCAATCCCCAACTAAATCATCCCAGCCGGGCTTTGTCAAGCTAGACCTTAAAAACCTTTGAGGTGCTTCACCTCTAGTGCTTCACCACCCTCCTAGTGACATAGTTTTTCCTAATATCCAACCTAGACCTCCTGCATTGCAACTTGAGGCCATTGCTCCTTGTTCTGTCATCTGCCACTACTGAGAACAGCCAAACTCCATCATCTTTTGAATGCCCCCTTCAGGTAGTTGAAGGCTGCTATCAAATCTCCCCTCAGTCTTCTCTTCTACAGGCTAAATAAGCCCAGTTCCCTCAGCCACGCCTCATAAGTTAAGGGCCCCAGGCCCCTAATAATTTTCATTGCCCTCCACTGGACTTTCTCCAATTTGTCTATATCCTTTCTGTAGTGGGGGCCCCAAAACTGGACATGATACTCCAGACGTGGCCTCACCAGTGCTGAATAGAGGGGAATGAACACTTTCCTTGATCTGCTAATGCAGCCCAATGTGCTCTTAGCTTTCTTGGCAATAAGGGCACATAGTTGATTCATTTCCAGGTTCTCCTCTGTAATCCCCAGGTCCTTTTCTGCAGAACTGCCACTTGGTCCCCAGCCTGCAGCAGTGCATGGGATTCTTCTGTCCTAGGTGCGGGACACTGCACTTGTCCATGCTGAACCTCATCAGATTTCCTTGGGCCCAATCCTCACTATCCCTACTGTGACAAAGCTCCGAGTCTATATTTGTGGGTCACATGCTTCCTGGCGGATTAAGGAGCCTCAGAAACTCATTTAGACCCCACAGTGACCTTCCTTTCTCAGTATAATGGAAAGAGTCACCGCCTAGTGAGTTATCCATCACAGGCCAATATGGGAGGTTGAAAGAGGGAATACCCCCACAGTCTTTGTTGCTCTATAGAGCTCAGTAAGCACAGTTCGGCCTCCTGACTGTATTGAGACTCGTTTGTCCTCTCAAGAGGATTTCTGTAGAGTATGGAGGGTGGGGGGAACCTGGGCTTGTCCTCTATTCCGGGTTCCAGCCCAGGGACTCTAATGGTAGCAGCTGTTGGTGGCTTTCCCTCCACCCCTAATGCTGCTTTGATTCCCTGGGCCACATCCCCAAGGTTCTCTCTTCTTAGCTTCACCCTTAGTTCAAGTTGCAGCAAAGCTTCCTCTCCTCCAGCTCCTTTCTCCTTGGCTCTCCCTGAGGGGGCTGGAAAGGAGAGCTTTTAAACAGTCTGAGTGAGACCTTGACTGGCTCCACCTGTCTTCATTAACCTAACAGTCTGAACTGACTTTTTGCCAGTTAATTGGGATCAGGTGCCAGCAGCAGCCTAACAATCTTAACTGGTTAATTGTCATCAGGTGTCTTGATTGGCCTGGAGTAACCTTTGTTTGGCTATCCAGGGAACAGGGACCTGCTCATCCTGAGGCTGATATACCTGCCTTCAAGCACTCTCTTATATCCTTCTGGTCTGACTCTGTCATACTATCTACCTCTCCCTCCAGCTTAGTGTCATCTGCAAACTTGCCGAGGGTGCAATCCATCCCATCATCTAGAAGATGTTGAACAAAACTAGTCCCAGGTCTGACCCCCTGAGGCACTTCTTTTGATACCAGCTGCCAACTAGACATCAAGCCATTGATTGCTATCTGCTGATGCTGACGATCTAGCCAACTTTCTAACCAATTTATAGTCCATTCATCCAATCCATACTACTTTAACTTGCTGAAAAGAATACTGTGGGAGACTGTATCAAGAACTTTGCTAAAGTCAAGGTATATCACATCCACTGCTTTCCCCATACCTACAGAGTCAATATCTCGTCATAGAAGGCAATCAGGTTGGTCAAGCACAGGGCTTGTGAAACTGGCTGCACCAAATGTGCATGGTACTTGATTTCAAAGATACCATGTATGGCTGAGTTCAGAATGGAAGCCAACCAAAGAAAAGGGTTTAAGATATATAGTATTTTTTTAAAAGAAAACAGCTCGGCTGTAAGCATCTGTACTACTTATAATTTCCCTTACAGCTCTCTCCCTTTTCTCTTAAAAGTGTTATCCAAAGTTTTGATTTACACTGTCACCATTTCAATCTCATTTTTGCTGAATAGTGTATCACCGCTAAGTATATTTGAAAAACATACAGCTCTGAATCTGAGCATACCAGGATGTTCCCCAGTTTTGAATTTCTGGCTTTTGCAGGTCTAGGGTAGGTTGCATAATAGTTTGTTATGCTTGTCTTCCTATTCTAGTTTTTAATTAACATTTTTTCCATATATTCAGTAGACGCTTACTGTTAGAATGGCGGAGAGTGCTGCAAGGTGTGTAGGGAGAGGTATGTGTGGGGAGCAGAGTGCTGGATGAGGAGGGGCTCTGCAGATCCGGCAAGAAGTGTATTTTAAATATTTTTTTATATTACAGTAGCACCTAGAGACCCCAATTAGGGCCTCATTATGCTTATGTGCCATACACAACTATAAATGACAATCCCTGCCCCAAAGAGCTTAACATTCCTAACTTATGAGACGCAATAGGTGGAGTGAAATAATTAGGATAGCATAATAATTAGCAGAACAGTGTGTGAAAGCTGACATAGCACTTGCCTGTACTGTCCTGACCTGGGCTACCAAGTATTTTTCAGTCTCTGTTGTAGAAATGAGAAAATTTCACACACACACACACACACACACACACACACACACACACACACACAC
>ML677350.1:1937615-1958700 GCA_007922305.1 Dermatemys mawii
CACACACACACACACACACACACACACACACACACACACACACACACTTCTTCAATCAGGTTTTACATGTTAACTAAGATGTGGAAAGTCAATACTCAGAGTTAGTTATTCTAGTTGTATAAGCAGACCCAATAGTCAGACTTATTAGCACAGTCTAGTGAACACTGTGAGTGTTTTTCATCTACAAATTCCATTTCCAGAGCTGCTCAGTGCCCACTTGGAACATAGAAAAGTTATAGTTGAATTTTTAAAAAGCATCAGCAACCTGAAATTGGTGCACTCGGCTTAGTTCTAGATTAAGCGACAGCAGTTAAACCACAGCTGAAACCCCAAAGAGAGGATGGCTGAGAAATAAAAGCATATCCTAAAAACCTGCAGCATTCTCTTTTCATAGAACATAAATGAGGTATGACTGTAATCATAGTCACTGAACACATGACACTTAAGTGACTTCCTTTCCCCCTTCTTTTGAAAAACCTAATTTCCTTCTTCTAGTTGCTCATTGTAGAAGGTGGTTGTCTGCAGTGCATTGCTGTGAAATTCAATGCAGCCCTTATTACAACCACCAAAAAAACCCTGAGTTACAGAGAAAAATCAAGAGAGAGAAGGTTTCCAGAAATTAGTCAAAATGCAAACCTAGCATGGGAAGAGGGAATGGGATTTGACAATGACTGACACCTAAACATTCTGTTTGAACTGGTCTTATGTATGCTGAGGAACAATGGGCCAGACCTTCAACTAGTGTGAACTGGCATTGCTCTGTTGAAGTCAGTGGTGCTTTGTTCTGTAAATTCTGTAAGAAATGTCAATATTATATCAGATTGTCTTTATTACTAGCCACATTTTTCTACGCAAAGCTGGTTATGAAATAGGGCCCTGAGGTGAGAGACTTCATTTGAGGAATTTGACACATACGATAGGTCTACACTTCAATAAAAGACCCACGACTGGCCTGTTTTAGCTGACTGGGGGTTGGGCTGAGGGGCTATAAAATAGTGTAGACATTTAGGCTGGAGCCTGGGCTCAGAAACCCTTCTCCCTCACAGGGTCCCAGAGTCCAAATGCCTTGGTGGTAGCAGTGGCTGTCCCTTGAAACAAGGATCATGTCTGTCAGGGAGAAACGTCATGATGAGACATAAGATGGCAAAGGAGTCCAATCTGTGCCCTACGGGTTTTTCCACATATGTGACCGGGGGTTGCTTGGAGAAAGCACAACTGCTGCCTGGGATGCTGTATACTTTCCTTCCTCCTCTGCCGTTTCTCAGCCTCTTGGGCAAGGCGATTCTCTTCAAAACGGGCTGAGGCTTGATGTATGATGCAATGCTATTGCAGTCTATTGCCAGCCAGCTCTTAATACTTTCTGGGATCAATGCCTTCCTGCTTAAGATATACTTTCATGGTACCCTTGTAGTGTTTGCTCTGTCCCCCACAGGTCCTCTTATCATGACTAAGTTGAAAAGAGAGGACTTGCTTTAGAAGATGAGTATCAGCCATTCAAACACAATGACCAGCCCAGTGAAGTTGATGTTTCATAATTTTCACCTCAACACTGGTGATGTTAGCTGCAGCGAGAACGCTGCCATTGGTGCGATGGTCTTCCTATCCGATACGGAGAAACTTCCTAAGGCAGCGCTGTTGCTACCACTCCAGATGCTTAAGATGGCTTTAGTATGTCAGCCATGTCTCACACCCATAAAGGAGAGTGGGGATGATTGCTGCATTGTAGATCTTAGTTTCCATCTGCAGATTTCTGTCAATAAAGATGCAATGAAGCAACTTTCTGAAAAATGCGCCAGCATAGCAGATCCTGTGTTCAATCTCCACATTAAGATCCAAATGTCTGCATGGCAGTTTTATAGCCCTGAAGTCCGAGGCCCATAAGCCCACATCAGTGGGGTGCCAGAGCTCAGGCTCCAGCCCAAGCTTAAACATCTACATAGCAATTTTACAGCCTCACAGCCCAAGTCAACTGACATAGACCTGCTGTGAATATTTCATTGCAGTGTAGACATACCCTGTATATGTTTGTGTGCATGGTCTAAGAAACCAGACACTGAAAGGGGAAGCTTTGTCTGTTTAGACAACAAGCAACTTTCTGTCCTTTTTAAAATGGTTAGATGGACAATTATTCTGAAAGCTTTATAGCCCAGCTTGCAGAGTGTCTCATTGTTGTTATCCTGTCAGGCAGTTAATGTTTAAAACCATTTATTTTCTGTTTTCATGGCTGCACCTCAAGAAATGCATTCCATTTTATCTAAACTGAAATGGATCTGGCTGTTCTGTTTGGGAAAATATTGACTGTAATGTCCTGGAGCGGTCTGTTTGCCTGTTTTCAAATTCAAAACAAAGTAAAGACGAATTAACTGCTGAATTTTGGTGGTTGGTCTGACATTGGAGAAAATCAGCCCCAAGAAATTGCCCTGGCACTGCTTGGTAGGCTGGGCACCAAAAGGGCTACACCAAAAGGCTAAAAGCAGTTTCACCCTCCATTCCCCTGACAGCTCTGTCAGGGCATGGCAATTCTAACCTACAGCCCTTCCCTTGAATACCTTAACTAAGACATTTAAAAGAAAACAGGCAAGAGTAGTGCAATACCCCACCATTGCTTTGCCCTTCGTGTGCTGAGAACATGGGTTGCTCATCTCCTGTGGGGGATGGTTCATATCACGTTGCTCCCAAGCAGTGCTTTCCAGCTAAAACTCAGGGCAGCCCTGGTGGGTTTTAGACTAGGGACAATGAACCCAATTCTAATGCTCCTTGGAGAACAAATATCTGATAATGGGCTCTTCAGTCTAGCAGAGAAAGGAACAACATGATCCAAAGGCTTGAAGTTGAAGCTAGATAAATTCAGACTGGGAATGAAGCATACATTTTTAACAGTGAGGGTAATTGCCATTGGAACAACTTATCAGGGGTTGTGGTGGATTCTCTATCACTGACAATTTTAAAATCGAGACTGGATGTTTTTCTAAAAGATATCCTGTAGGAATTATTTAGGGGTGGTTCTGGGTGTGGCCTGTGTTATACAGGCGGTCAGACTAAATTATGACAATGGTCCCTTCTGGCCTCAGAATCTATGGCTCTAGAGGGAACAGTAGGACACAGAACCTTTCATGGGCTGAAAAAGTCAGTTAGGGAAAATTGCAGGAAGGCATACTGTGACTATTCTACCTGTACCAGATTTCAGTACTCCCCCATACTGATTGCCCAGGCAGGGCTAAAGCCTGCAACACATTTTCTGATACTAAGGCTAAGGATAAGTAATCAGACTGGTGGCATGATAGTGGAAGACAGGTGCAGTGGGGTTCATTTAAACTGTAAGGCTCAGCTGTAAAGTATAAAAAGGAGAAAGAACAAAGGTGGTGGGAAGGCATTGGTCTCAGCCTGATGGGAGTTTGGCGGCTACATTGTGCACCTTGGAAAGAGAAAAATCGTGTTTTTTGTTGATTTTTCTGCTTGTATCCAGAAAGGGGGAGAATTATTTTTTACAAGATTAAATTCTGGAAAAAAAGTTTTTGTTTTCTGTACGGTGAGCTACTTGGCAATGGGGGTGGGGAGCCCACTCCTGACTCCTCCTTAAACAAAAATGATCATTAACAACATTGTAGCAATATACGCTACAATGAGATTAACAATCCTTATACTTAGGTTGGAGTGAACGGTCAGGAATAGTTCCAACTCTCATGCACATCACTGCATAATTATTAGGAATCTTAACCATGCTCTGAGGATTCCTATATTGTCCATTGCTGGAAACAAATTATAGGACAAAAGGAACCAGTGATCTGATTAAAGTGCAACAACTCATGTTCCAGATGACATATAATGCAATATAAAAGAATTATGGCTCTGCTTTCACCTGCATGGGTGTACATAAGGTATAACAACTGAAGTCCATATTTCCACTAATGTAAAACTGGTATAAGTGAGAGAAGAATCAAATCTATATTTATAAATTAAAAATCAGGGTGACAGGATGGCCTGTGCCCTTGTAACTGTCAATCCTGAGACCCATGTTATAAGTTTATGCAGCCTTTCAAAGAAATGCTTGTTGGCAAACTCAAGGGTATTTTCACAGTGCAAGTACTAAAAACATTGAAAAATCTTTAGAGACAGAGGAGGTGACTCCTCTTTGGGCCCAAATGATCAAAAAATACAGTTCATGTACCATGTCTGTTGGCTGATGCCCGAGTCCATAGACTTCTTTGTGGAAAAAGGCAGTTTAAAAGGAATTAACTGCAACTTTAGAAGAAATTCTTCCAGCTGCGAGGAAATGAAAGTAACATTCTGGAGCACTTTTGGCTGCAGATAGTGCGAAGAGAAGGAGCGAGTAAGCTCTTGGATCTCTCCCCAAAACTATTGCAGGGGGATTTGACAGTTTTGGATGCATTTTGACTAGTTCCTGGAAACCTTCTCGCTGTTGATGGTTTTTCTCTGTATCTGAGGTTTGTGATACTGTGATACCAAGCTATTGAATGAGACTAGTCTGATCATTTCTAGGAAACCAAGCCTCTCAAAGGTGATTAGCATTTAAATAAGACAGTCAGTGAGGACTATAAGTTACATGCACCAAAATAGCATTCAGCTTGAGCAAGACAAATTTGAATACAATACTATGACTAGAAATCATAATTACAGCTATTTAAGAGAGCACAGTATTATGGGTTGGTTATAACCAGTCAAAGGGCAGCACTATTGAAATAACAGGGGTGCTGCAGGTCAGGCTCAATCACTGGCAAAGATCTGTGGGAGAGCAAATCTAGAACAGTACAGTAGGTTGCATAGTTACAGCAAGGCTGATTCCCCAACTACTACTCTGAATAGTAGATAGAGCACTAGACTGAGACTCATGAGACCTGGTTCTCTTCCTGGCTCTGCAAGCGACCTGCTATGTGGCCATCTGTAAAATCAGGATAATGATACCAACCACTTTTGTAAAGTGCTTTGAGCTCTACTGAGGAAAAGTGCTAAATAAGAACTAGATACTATTGTTCTTGAAACCTAGATATTTTGGCTCAGGTTCAACTGTGATGGGTGGCAGTATAACACCCTAAAATAGACATTTCAAATTTGTGTGCTGTTGAATCCTCGCCTTCTTTTGTACTTTTTGAAAATAATCCCAAAGTGAATAGCAATAGAAACCAATATTTTCAAAAATTGGGTGTCTAAATTTAGATCCCTACAGCCTTATTTAAGCATTGAAATAAATGGGCATAATTTTCATAAGGGATCAGCTCCCCTGGCAGATCACATTCACTTCAGTGGCAACCAGCACTCCTGAAACCAGTTCACATATTTAGGTGTGTAAATAAGAATTTGGGACCCTAACTTTAAAGCATCTATTTTTACAAATCTTGGCCACAATGTTTTCCCAGCAATTCTGTTCCACTGTTTATGTACATAGAGGGCACGTTTACATTTGTCAAACCCACATTGCCTTTTGGGGGGAGACTATTGGAGGATGGCAGAATTCCTGCATAGAAACTGCAGTTAGCTGTTCAGACACAACCAGTTCCATTCTCCAGAGAGACACAGGACTGGATCCACAAGGGGGACTTAGGCACTTAACTGGCATGTTAAGTGCCACTGACATTCACAAGATCACCATTCAGCTGCTGCCTAAACCAGTAGAGTAGACACCTAAAGTCCCTAAGCACCTAAGTTTCCACCAGCAAAATCCCCCTAGTACCTAAATTGCATGTCCAGTCCCCTATGCTCTTGAATAGTGTGTCCCCCGCCTTCCCCTCCATCTCAGTGCCTAACTCGTGCCTAAGGCTTGGTGAGAGTCACAAATTTTCCTTGCCTACCTTGCATTTGGGGCCTGGTGCAGAAGGTATGTTCAGAGGATACCTTCAAGCATGTCTATCAGATTGATCCCCACATAGAATGGTGGAGGTGGTGCCACTTCCTTTTTACCCAGTGTCCTGGTGAATAGATTAGGATGACTAGATGTCTTGCTTTTACAGGGACACTTCCGATATTCAGGGCTTTGTCTTATATAGGGACCTATTGGGGGCGGGGGGCAGCCCGTTTTTCACACTTGCTATTTGATCACCTACAGGGATTTGAACGAGGATTCCCACCACCCAGGCAGGGCCAGTAGAAGGATATTTCATGCCCTAGGCGAAACTTCCACCGTGCCTCCCCCAGCTTGGGGAGCCCTGTGGCAGCTCCCCGCCCCCTCTGCCCTGCGGCGCCCTCCGACCCGTGGCACCTCTCCTGCGGCAGCTCCCTGCCCCCCCTACCGGGGGAACCCCACCCCGCAGCAACTCCCCCCCGCCACCCAGGGAGCCCCCCCGTGGCAGCTCCCTGCCCCAGTTCACATCATCTCCGCCTTCTCCCCTAAGCATGTCGGCACCACTCCACTTCTCCCGCCTCCCAGGCTTGTGGCGCCAGTCAGCTGTTTGGCCCGGCAGGCCTGGGAGGGGAGGAGAAGCAGAAGGGGCGGAATGCTCAGGGGAGGAGACAGAGAGGAGATGAGCTGGGGCAGGGAGTGGTTCCCCTGTGCCCCTCCCTTACTTGCTGCAGGCGCCCTCCCTGCATCCCCTGCCCGGCTCACCTCCGCTCCACCTCCTCTGCTGAGCGTGCTTTATGGCACCCCCAACCACTTGGCACCCTAAGTGGTCGCTTAGTTCGCCCAGTGGTTGCACCGGCCCTGCTCCAAGGTAAGCAGTGACAGTCATTAAAAAAACGGGTCAGAATGCATTGCCATTCCTCGTCACTCAAAAGTGATAGTACCAGAAGTCTGAGGAAGAAGCCAGAGTGGTGTTCCGGAGCATTCCGGCTTGACACAAGCCCTGCAGGCAAGAGTCCTAACCATTGTGCTGCGAAGGCTCTCTCTTGCTCCTGCTCGCTCCCTCTCGCTCTCTTGCCCAATGAATTATTTATAGACAGTGGAACAGGTCCAACAGGAGAGACTGAGAGCCCCACCCCAAAGTACCACATAGCTCAGTAGTCAGGGTACTCTTCTCAGCAGTGGGAGACCAGGGTTTGAGTTCCTTCTCTACATCAGGCAGAGGGGGGATTTAAACCCAGGTCTCCCACATTCTGTGCGAGTGTGCTAACCGCTGAAATATTGGCTATGAGCAAGTGAGCACCACTGCCTCCTCTTGGCTTAGGTGCCTAACTCCAGGAGAGGTTTCATGGCTATGAATCCCAAGTAGAGACAGGTGCTTAAATCCAGGCCTGAAGAAGGAGACTAACTCCCATTGAGGGCTTATAACCCTTTTGCATTTCCTGCTAGGGAGCTTAGGTGGTTCCCTACTTGGTTTACTGGCTTTTATGACTCCCATTTTTAGGTGCCTAACTCTCTCCATATATTGTACAAGGACCCTGGGTCCCTAACTTGGGGTAGTGAATTCCACTAGGCAGCGTGGCATCTAAAAGTGAGATGGTGCAATGATCAGTATTGCAGTGCCTATCTACCCTCATGAATCTAGCTCACAGTGCTGTTTGGAGTGGCAGAAATTGGCCAATATCATATGTGCTTGTTCACTATCCTTTGCTTCCTATCCCTTCCAGGGGAATGAATGAAGTGTTTCTGAGGGCAGAGGCAATGAGAGTCAACCGAAAATGAATGCTGAATGCAGCATTTCCTAGTATCAGCTCCTCTGTGGGGGTGTTCTGGTTCAGTAAGCTGGTGTTCAGGTTAAGAAAACAGCAGAAGGGTAAATGGAATGAAATGGGAGCTCAGTGCTGAAGGAGAGAAGTGTGGATCTTAATGAGAGGGAGGAAAAGGATGAGCATCTTCAACATTTCTCAGATGGCTTCTTGCCACTACTCTCAGCTTTACACTGTTTTAGTGTGAAAAAACTGGAGCACACGTATTATTAAATGACTTCCAAATGTGTTTTCTGCAAAGGCTATAGTATTGAGAAGGCACTTAAATTTAATCTTCTAATTTGTTTATATTTTTCTCAAAAACATAGAGGAAGGTATAGAGATTTCAGACCTTTCCAGTATTAGAAATGTATTATCTCATCACTCCTTACCTACACACATACGTGCACACACACAAACACACTGCCCTTTCCCCTGCCCCAGCAATTAAAGACCCATCTCTGAAATGTAACATTTAACAAGAACATACAGTATCTTTGTTAACACACAGAATGTATCTACCATTGAATCAGTACATTAGCTGATTCCAATCTCCCCACTGTATCAACAGTTTAATACTGCAGGCAGTTAGTGTATTGGTCTTTCTATTATCTCTGAGCTCTATTTCCTTTGAGCACTGTAATTACTCGCAGAGGAACTTTCATTCACACATTCTTAAACCGTGAGATACATTTCAACTTTTTAAAAATCTCCTGTCACACCTGCTGACTCTGTGCTTTGAAACCTGTAATGCATGCATATCGGGCTAACATGGAAATTGCTCACAGCAATAGCCTCTGGGAATCTAGCTCTGTCTAACAAAACCACATGGTGGTGTATGAAGAATAATGCAGCGTGTACCAGTAACAAGGAAGTGGAGATAGCAAAAGAGAGCAATCGAGAAGGCACTAGTACTATAGGACAGCGCTTTATATCTTAGAGGGGCAATAGCACATGGGAATCGTGTGCGGCCCAGAACCATAGTGCTGGAACTAGGAGTGCCTGGGGTGCTGCTGCACCACCTGGCTTGAAGTGGTTTCCATCATATCCAAGGTTTGCAGTTTGGTTCAATGTCTCTCAACACCCCCACTGTACAAATTGTTCCAGCACGTTGGGCAGAACCATATTCCAACTCCTGGGAGCATCTCAAGATCTTCTGAAGCTATCTTTCCCAAGCTCCTTCTGGCAAATGCTCAGAGAGAATAGTCCTTAAATTGCATTGGGACAAGGTCCTAAAGGGTGATAGTAAGAGTAGTAAGGGAGGGGACAGTTTGTTGGAGAACTTCTCCCACCACTTTATGAAAAACAAGGGCTAATCCCCCTCTTACCCTCCCTCCTTTTCTTACATTCAAACTGCTTTGTGAGTCTATGTTAACTTATAAGGAAGTTGAGATTTTCAAGATTAATTCTGGTCCGAGTGAAATAACTTATGTCATGTTCGCAGGATTGGGCCTTAAAAGGCACAAAAAACAAAGGAAGAGTGGAGGGTGAGGTCCAAGTAGATGATCCAGGTGATGATTGGACACATATCAGTAACATGCATGTTTTGAAGTTTATTCAAAGTTGGGGTGAAGGGGAAATGGTGTGAAAGAAGAGTTAATAGGAGAAAGGGGGAGGAAAAAAGGAGGAAAAGTGACACTGGGGACAGAGAGAAGGTGATATGTAAAGAGGAAGAGAAGGATGAAGGGGAGAATGTGTGGGTAAGGAGACTAAGGCTGGCAGTGCAGGGACTGTGATAGGGAAGGGAGGGATACTTGCCCTTTCCATTTTTTAAAAAGCCTTTTACATACTTTATTAAAAAACCCAGAACCATGTACAATTGCCTTTGCCTAATTCTATTATTTTAGCTTTATCACTACAACATAACCACTGTTCTTTATAAATTTAACAAAATACCACCCAGTCCCTTTCCACCAAACAACTGAGCTCCGATCCACAAAGCAGGTTCCCTCTCTAGATAGATAGATAGATAGATGATAGATAAACATGTGTGTGTGAGCAGGCAACCTCCACCCCAATTCCGCACACTCATCGTCTCCCTACAGAAAGTAGAAGTCCAGATGAGTTCTGATGATTTCTCTAGGCCATTCCATTTCTGAAGGCTGCTCTGGAGCCAATGCAATGCTGTTTTCAGCTCTGTTCTGCTCCTCTGAGGAGGGAAGCTGCTTGTAAGCCACCCTGCTATCACCTCTGAAGGTATCTGGGGGAGGCCTTAGGGTAGTCAAGAGCCCCAAAGTTTGGCTTAAGACACTGGAATGCAGATCCCATGTTGAATGCATAGCAAAGCAGGGACTTTAAAAAATTATTAATAACTATGAATTCAGCTAAAAATGTAGAACATTTTGCAACAATTTTTGAAAGTAATAGAACTTATAAGGATTTCAGGAGTGTCTGCCTACCTCATGCGTTCCACTGCTGAATCAATCTGCCATCTTAATTTACAACAGATTGTCACGATTACATTTTATGGTTTGATTGTTAATTTTCTAATTATACATAAGACACTTAAGTTTAGTGATTTATGATAATTTGTAACAAGATGTGATCATTAGAACTGTACATTAGTGCACTTTTCTATGAATTACAAACTGCTTCATAGCAGACAGTTTCAGCTCCACCATTGACCCACTGTGTAAGCTCAGGAGAGTCACTTAACTTCTCTGGGTCTCATTAACCTCCCTGTAAAAATGAAGATACTGTATTGTACACCTCTGTAAAATATTTTGAAATCTCTGGCTGGAATTATTGCAATTCCAACTAAGATGGGCAGCTTAGTCAAGTGACTAGTACACCAGACTGGGACTGAAGAGATCTGCGTTCTATTCCCAGCTCTGGTCTGCTGGGTAACATTGGGTAAGTAATTTCCTCTAGCTGTACCTCAGTTTTCCCATCTGTAAAATGAGGATACTCTACCTCCTTTGTAAAGCACTTTGGGATCCACTGATGAAAAATGCTATTTTAGAGCTAGGTACTGTTATTAATATTATTACTTTTCCCATCCAAGATGCAGCTCCTTTTCTGTGACATTCTCACTTTTTGCCTTACAGGTGTCATATCCTTCCCCTCACAGAGAAGCCTATCTAGTTCACAAAAATGGGGCACAGACAGGAGAACATACAGCACAGTCACAAATCCTGCTTCAACAATCGTTCTTATGCCTCCTTCAAGAACACAGTCAGCAAACTCTCCAAAAGTTGCAGAAATCTTGCTCGATCGTCAGTCATTGGTTCCAGAAAAGCCTGCCAGAAGTAGCCAACATGTTCCAAAGTCAGACTTTCTTCCCCCTAGCAGTGTAGCTTCTGTGGAGACCCTTTACCTCTCCCCTACCTTCAACATCTTTGATCCTTTCGGGAATAGTGTGGCAAACAGTGAGATTCTGAAACCAGCTCCAGCTTCTTCTAAACAATTCCCTGGACCTAATACAACCACCATGCTAAACGTCAATTCCTCCACACCTAGTACTGTGCAGCCATTTAACACAAATCTCCATCTTTCCCCAAGGCCAGGTGAGTTTGTGCATTCCATGTGTAACAAAAGGCAAGTGTCCAATTTGCATTCTAAATTCTTTGTTACCTCCTCTCCCAGCCCACATCCTCTTTGTAGTTCTTGCAAAACATGCATACAGCATGCAGCACTCAGCAAAGGAAGTTAGCCCTTCAAAATATAGAAGGTGTTAAGAAAAAAGCTATCGGTGCCTCCTCTTATGCCGCAGGCATCCTTTCTGTCACATAGGGTGAACACAATACTAAATGTTCACAGCTACTTAAACGGAGGTGAAGTAACGTCTTTCCTTTACATTTCACATTCAATATTAGATACAACAAGCCATGGCAAAATCTTACAGAATGAAAGCAGTAATACGTTTCTTTATTTAACAGAGCCCTTGAAAATGCTGGAAGATGTTTGTACATCATTTAAGTGAATGTAGTGCACTTGCAAGGCGCTGGATTATCAGTGCTGGGGACTGAAATTCTCCGGTTACTCACAGAACACATACAGCAGTTAATGTCAGAACAAGCTTTTCCCCAAGTCCCACCTCCACTGTTCAACCTTGACCATAAGGAAATTCAGTCTCCATGGCCCATTCACTGCTTGGCTTCTCTGCTGAGACTGCCAACCAGAGAGTCCAGTAATACCAACTTGCTCCCTCACTAGGGCCTGGACAGAGACCACAAACTCACTTCACCTACCACTGAAAAGCTGTCAGATAGCAATTAATGATCTGTGGTAGATCTGAAACTTGTGCTTTAGAACTGAAAGGTTCCTTATCCTATTCCTGAGTTCCCTGACCTAGCTAGTCCTGTGACTTTTGTACCCTACAGCTTTATATGTGTGTCACGCAAACAAATGAAACCCTTTTGTTTTCTTCTCACATGAGAAGTTCTCTAAAAAAGAAAATGTCAGAAGTTAGTAATCTTGTGTTCACACCTTTGAGAGTTACTGGATGTCAGAAGAAACCTCTGAATGAGAAGACAGGGCTAGGGAGTGAACAGCTGCCTCCATTTGAGTCAGTGCAGTGTTCTGAAGGTTCACTGATTAAGAAATGCTTCTCACTTGCTGAGAGTCAATTACTTTTGAAAGCAGCTATTTTTTAAAACTGGTATTTCTGAGACTGTCCCATTTAGGTTTATAGAATATTGTTGTATGCAAAGAAACATTCTTGGGTCTTGAAAATGTAAACAAAAATGCAATCATTTGGTAATGTTTTTAAGTGAGTTGCATTAGGCATTATTCCCCTCTTCACCTCATAATCACTGTGCTGAGCCAGTTTATTGTTCTCACCTCTCAGGAATCCATCTCTGCCTGGCAACATATTATACTCAGGCTAGATCACTGAGCCAGACTCATTTTTGCATTTGGTGCATATAATTTTTTTGGAGAGTGTGGAAAACAAGGTGGGTTGCATCCTAAAGTAAAAGTGACCAACTTAAAAAGAGTGGAACCTCTAAAATAAGAAACTCTACTCCAATAATGTGTCACTACTGCCAAATGAAACTAAATTGATGCCACAAAGAAGATACTAAGTATTTTTAGAATAGATGAAGAAGCCAGTTACTCATGGAAGCAGCAATCAAGTGGAGAATCTCTTTATTCCAGAAAAAGAATTTTTAAAAAATAAATAAAGTCTGATCTGTTTGGTGACAGTCGGACACCCAAGCCCTCTTATAGATTGTACATGGAGATTTGCAAGACAGGTACTCTTACTGTTAAATTACATATGTGTTTATATTTTAGATAGTAGTGTGTAGATATAATCAGAATATTATCAGTAGCCTGGAGGCAAAAAATCTGTTAAACTGCTCCTTTCAGAGCCTACAGTTATTTGTGTCACTCCATCTTTTTTATTTTTATCCTGCAGGACAAAATAATTGCATCATATTTGCTTTTTCACACAGGAGGTAGAATCAATGTACAGTGATGCAATGATATCCAGCATCAGTAAAATGTCACAGTGTGAAGACTGAGTGCTAGGTCATGGCCCATAATAAAACTCCTTTTTGGCACTCTGGCAGTGCAATGAAGACAAAGCTTTTCTAAAAAGACAGCTAAGGATTCTTCCAGCATGGAGGAATAAGGCTAGCATTACATAACTCTCTCCTTCCCAGCCCTTAAAGGCGTGAGAATGCTGCACTGTAGTGATCCTCAGATAATGTAATGAACTTTGGGACCATTACAAACTGGTGCGACTTAGAGCAGCCCAGAGGCTGCTCTAAGTTACTCTAGGGGCCAAACAAGTCTCCAGCCGGTCCTAGGAAAGGGAGGAGGACTGAAAAGTTGGTATAAAGCTACCTTCCCCCCTGTCCCAAGGTCTGCTGGGTGCTGCTCTGGCCCATCTGCAAATTTAACCCTCAGCATAATGTATTTGTAAGGCTGTGGGGCCTAGAAATGTCATTCCTATGTTCTCTAGTTGCCCTATAAGCTCTATGCTCTCAGGTCATGTATGAAAATCAGGAATTGTCTCATGAATTTTGAAATAAGTGACGGATCCACCTATAAACCCGAACATTGGTCTGTTACACTTTAGGGCCATGCTGAATGTTTTAGTAAGTGTTTTTTTGGTTTGTAAATCAGCCCAGTGTTGAAGCTGTTTGGGTCTTGTGTCAAGTACAGCATTTGGACTGAATGTTACATATAATACTACCTCATTTTCCTACCTGTTTGTGCCTTTAAACTGTAAGCCTTTTAGGGCGGGGCTATTGCTTTTGTGTGTGTGTCTGCCCAACACCCCGCACAATGGGACCGGGGCCAATCAGGCCTTCAGACACTACCTTAGTATAAATAATTCACTACTACTAATATTCATTTTATGCAAAGATTGTACAGTGTTCATTTTTGTTTCTCTTTTACATATGTTTTAGATTCAACCAGCTCCATGGCAACGACTTCCTCTTTTTCCACCTTTTCCATCTCATCCCCAGATTCAGTTGTTCCAGAGAACATAGTTCATCCTAACCTCATCCCTTCCTATGGACCTTCAGGCTTGTCTTCACCTCACAAGCTCTCCTCTTCGGTTTTCTTTAATGATCTCAAAGACAGGGTTACACATCCTTTTTCTTGCCAAAAATCTGAGGACGAGAAGAGTGAAAACACCAGCATCCTGAATCTCCTCCCAGATAATTCGAGATGTTGCACTGGAAAAGTGAACAGTTTTGAGAGCAGAACTCTCCGCATTTCTGGTGGGAGTTGGTGGGCATTTCCTGTGCAGAATGTAGATCCTGTGGCTAGCCCCAATAAGCCATCTGCTGGAGGGTCACCTAATGGGGGCACTACACAGCATGCCCTGGGCACTTTGGAGGAAATAAAAAACGCAGTTTTGGGACTGCGAGGGGACGTAAGCAAAGTGGCCCAGGAGCTGCAAACCATTGGCAGTCAGATGGCAAACCTGTTGGGTGACATTCAGCATCTGAGCAAGTTCTTGGCAGCTTCCCAAACTGCTAAAGATGCCCCAGGTCAGTAGTAATTTTCACAATGGCTATGTCAAACTTCTGTGTAGCTTTGTGGTATCTTGTCCCAACAATATGCTTCATCAGACCTCTTTTACAGTGTTGAAATAATTACAAATAGAAATGCATAGGGCTGTTCTGTTCTTGTCATGGTCAATAAATAATGTACATCTTTATCACTTGAGTTTTGTTAATGTTTAGACTACGCACACCTTGCATTTTACAAAATCTCCACATCACACAGGACAAAGCTTTCATGCATGCAAATCTGCCAGAGCAGTTATTTGTCAGCAAATAATATGTATCATGCAGTTCATTTATAGGCTGTCCCTGCAGGTCTGAACGCCCCTGCTTCTCTTGCAAACTGTACAATATAAATCTTAGTGGGAAAATGGCAGCATGTGCATACTTAGAAGTACCGCAGATGCAGTGCTAGGGAATCCCAGAGGCAGCCACAGGAAATAACTTATCAGAAGGTGTAAGATTTAGTGACCAAAAATAAGGTGTAAATTAATTGTTTACAGAAACAAAAAACTGAAATGACAAAATGCACCACTAAATGAACCAGAAAAGAGAAATGAACAGCAATACTAATAATTACCCCAAATAATGCAAAAACTGACTTATACCTGCCACATGACTCACTACAGGCATGTTGTGTCTTGCGCGAGGGTTCGGTTCCATGGTTTCCGCTTTACGCGGAAACCGCATATAGCCGAAACCCCATTGACTTCAATGGCAGTGAAATCGCCCACCCTAAAGAAAATTTTTATATTTTTAGTTTTTCCTTTCTTTTTTGGGGGGCGGGGGGAGGCACCGCGTAAAGCTGAATTTGCGTAAGACGCGACACGCTGGATCGGTTCCGCAGTTTCCGCATAAAGCGGAAACCGCGTATAGCCGAAACCCCACTGAGTTCAATGGCGGGCTAAATCGCCCACTCTAAACAAAGCTTTTATAGTTATAGTTTTTCCTTTCTTTTTTTGAGGGGGCCACCACATAAAGCTGAATTTACGTAAGTTGAAAGAGCGTAAGACGTGACACGCCTGTACTTTTTCAAGCTGTCTGTAAGCTCTACAGTTTGTTACTCACCGCTGACTAGGTAAGGACTAAAGTCTTGCACATTAAAGGCACTAGGCCCCTCTTCCTTCCAAGGCAATGAGCCCCTGTCTCCTTCCCCACCCTGTGTCTTCCTAAGGGAGGATGACAAACTCACCCTCTTTCTGTTTTACTTCATAATGAGGGGTCTGAGTTAGCCTCTCTCTCTCCCTCAAGAATGGTTGACAGCCTTTTCCCTGGTTCCAGACCAAAACCTAAATAGATGGATTGGGTGGGTGCCCCTGGATCCTGCCATGTGCAACAGGTTCAGTCTAAGTATTAAGAGAGGGAGTGCCTGAGGAGTGGCTAGCAACCAGTCTATGGCATTCTCAATGAATTCTGCAACTGACTTAAAGAAATTTTGCTAGCCCAACCATCAGAAGAAACCCTCAGCCACAGCTAGCCAAAAACCCCCCCAAATCGTCAAGCCCAATCCTTTCTTGTCAGCAGAACCCTGGCTGCACATGCCCAGAGGCAAAAAAATCTTCCTGGAGGAACTCAAGATGCCCTCAAACCCAATTCTTTCAGAAGGGTACGGAGCTAGATGTGCTGACTAAATACATCTCCTTGGGAGCTCTTGTGATGTGGCTTCTCTGGAGTCCTAGATGAAGTTTAAAACTTCTACTCTTCATCAGGATCCCCAAATGAGGATGGTACCAGCACCTGCCCATCACTGGAACTGAATGTGTCCAATGGTTCAACTGCAGACATAGGGAAGTTCAACTTCTAAACCCTGTGCCTATGGGGCAGTGGAGGAGGGACTCAAGCCCCTTACTGAAAGGATGTCACAGATATGATTCAGTCAGATCATCTAGATCAATCCCACTTAGTTTAATGTTTGGATCAGAGACCTCTAAGAAATACTACACTTAGATGGTGCAGAAAGTGGTGGTGGTAAGTTGGATGTGGCATTCTTCTCTATTAGTTAATATTGAACCAATGGCTTAGCAAAGTGTGTGGAAGCCCCGTACAACTGTAAGTGCAATCTTTCAGATGAGACAAAGACAGAGAGAAGACCTGAATGCTTGGCACGCCTTATAAAAATAAATGCCAGGAAAGATCACCCAATGTCCTGACCAAAATTCCATTACATGCTGCCTACTTAAAAACTCTCCACACGGTTTCACTTGGAAAGGTACTCTTCACTTCCTGTCCTAACCTGTTGTGTAATGTTGCTTTGTGTTACTGAAGTTAGTTGTTTTCATGCTGGAGACGGTTGCATTTCACCTATGGATTAACCATGCCCCATGTGTAGTTTGTGTGTTGGTTTCAATTTGTAAAGTGCTTTGAGATCTTTTAGGACAACAGATGCTATGTTGAAATGTAAAATCATCGTTGCCTAGGTGTAAATTAAGGAGGAAAGCAGTCCAGAGATACAGGACCCTGATAGAGAAGGCCATGCCTCCTGTCCTTTCGAAACTCTACAGTGGGATCATCAATTCCAATAGTCAGTTGACAGGACAGAAGGCTGCAGATGGTCTCTCAGATAGACTGTTCTTATATTACTTGTGACAGAGTCAGACCAGAAGGATATAGGAGAGTGCTGGAAGGCAGGTATATTAGTCTCAGGATGTGCAGGTCCCTGTTCCCTGGATAGCCAAACAAAGGCTACTCCAGGCCAGTCAAGACACCTGGGGCCAATTAAGAACCTTCTAGAAAGGAGTAGAAACAGCTAGCCTAACTGGGACACCTGAAGCCAATCAGGGACTGGCTGAAACCAGATAAAACCTCCCAGTTAGTCAGGTGGGCTGTGGGTGTCAGAGCTGTGGAAGGAGGTTGTGCTGTTGGTGAGACTGAGTGGTGGACAACATATCATCCAGAAGGAAGGAGGCCCTGAGGTAAGGGTGAAGTGGAGTTTGAAGAAGTAGGAACTGCTGTGGGGAAGTAGCCCAGGGAATTGTATTGTGTTTTGTGGATAAAAGGTCAGCCATCTTAGCTGATACTATTAGGGTCCCTGGGCTGGAGCCCGGAGTAGAGGGTGGGCCTGGGCTCCCCCCCCTTTTTCCATCGTCCATACTGGTCTGTGATGAAGGTAACTCACTAGGTGGTGACTCTTGCCAACTATACTGAGAAAGGGAGGTCACTCTGGGGCCTAGATGAGTTTCTGAGGCCCCTAAATCTGCCAGGAAGCGCAGGACCCACAAGTACAAACTTGGAGCTTTGTCACATACTTTAGAGCACAAATACTCAGACAGTCATACTTGCTTAACATCAAACATAATTCGCCACAATATTTTTGACATTATCCAAGGTTTTTCATTAAATGGGTGACCTTCCTCAGAGAGTGGTGCGTGGCATCACAGGGAGGCACAGCCAGTGTTGTGAACCTTCTGCTATGGCCAGTGAAGCAGAGGCAAGAACATTGGGAGAGCACATGCTTCACCCTTTAAAGAGGTATTGCAGTGCCTGCTGACTTTTACTCCCAGAGGTATTCTGGCTGAGTCATGCCTCCAGGCACTTCTGCTTGAGCTGAATAGCCTCTATATCCCACTCACCTTCCTGCTTGCACAGCACCAAATCTCCTCTTGAAAGCCAGAGAGAACAAGGAGAAAAGAGAAAACAAGAGGTTAACACTAAGATGTACAAATACAAGAGAATGAGCTGAAGGCTCTGAGGTCAGAGGAGGAGAATATATACAATAATAACAGAGTTTCATCAATTTGAAAAACTCAGAACTGGAAACAAAAGTGGAAATGCCAATAATAGACTCAATGTGGCTGATTTCAAGTGGCAGTTTAAATGCTGTCTGATAAAGGTCTAATGGAGAATAACTAACTGATGAGATTTGTTTGGAAGGGAGCATGCAGCGATAGAAAGGCTGGATGGACCTAATCATTACGCTCCACTGGAAGACACAACTGTGGTTAATCAGAACCTGTCTGGTGTTGAGGAATGCATTAAAAGTTGCTGTGGGCACGCTGCCTTCCCCTCTCTGGGGAGGTGGGCAGAATATTTCTGCCATGGCTGCTGCTAAAAGAAGCTATTTGACACACACACACTCTCTCATTCCTAGAAGATTATGGGAGATTTCTTTACTGAAGATGTGGCCCCATCCTCTCAAAAACCGCAACTGCGTATAAAAGAAATCCATGTGTAAGGGAGAACTTTCAAAAGGGCAGGGGATGTGGAGATAGGACCACCTATGAAATATGAAGCTGAAGAACGAACAGGGGTCGAAAAACCCAACCTGCCTCAAGTCTTTTACCTCCAACCCTATATATTGTATCAAATGAGTGATGTTGGCTCATGTCTTGGCCAGATTCCGACTTGGGCAACTGCCCTCAGCTGGGCACACAGCTCTTCACTTCTTGCCTTACACTATAGGGTGTGCCCCCCCTTATAAGTTAAAAAAGGGGGGGATTTAATTTAATGGGGGCATGGGGCTGTTGGCCCCACAGAGCTGACAGCTCGCAACACCCAGGCAATCACCCTGCGACCACTTGAGGGGTCACGGCCCCCAGTTTGAGAACCCCTGGGATAGGAGGTGGTAGAGAGAGGTAAAATATCATTAAATAAGGAGGAGTCTATTATCCTCCCATACACACACACAACGCCTATAGGTATTGATGCACAGAGAAAAAAGAATAGAGCTCACATTTTGTAAATAAAATACATCACTTATTTTTAGATGCTCTTCTCAGAGTTTAAATTTAAAGTCCAACAATTTTTAAGGGCGACACTGAATGAACATTCCTAGCCTCTAGATTAGCTTTGCTTAGACCATTAACATAATTAATCTCCTCTAACTCAGACAAATTAGTGTTTCCATGTGGCTCATTAATCTCTGCCTCTTCACCTACAGAGGCCATGCTTCATGGCACCAATATTATGTAAAATAGCAGCATGCCAGGAATATCTTGGAGATTGGAAGGGCTGAGCAGAGCAAAAGCAAACTGCCTGATCTTTGACTAGACATTTCAAAAAAAAAAAAAAAAAGAGGCTCAACTTAAATCACAAAATCCATTGAAATTTGCTGCACTTTCATTCTGACTGAAGTTTGGGGATTAAGAAATAGGGGTTTATTGGGCATTTTTCAGAGGAAACACTGCTACCTGGAAAAAAAGAGAAAGCAAACTCACATGTTTGTATATGAATAACCCTATCCCGGTAACTAATTCACTAAAAACACTTAAGAGCCATTTTGCTGAAAGACCTTTGAAATTATCTGGAAAAATAAAAGGAACCATTTCTTCCCAGCCTCTTCAATCTTCCGCTCTCTTCCCCCCAGTCCTTCCTCACATAAGTGATTATGTTGCCCTTGCCAACCAAGTTGTGCACACATCACTTGGTAAGATAGCAGTTAAGCATGGTGCATAGAGCCACTGATTTACCTTAAAACAGCCACTGCTCACACTTTGTTTCCCCATCCCCAGGCCTTGTTTACACTGGAAATGTGCCCCAATTATTGCCATTGATGACCAGCTGCACCAGTGCAAACCCCAAGGTAGATCAGCCAACCTGCTACTTTCATTAGTGAAATGTTTACCCTGTTTTCAAGCATGGCTAATTAGCACCAGTGCAAATTGCAGCTTGCCTATCTAGATATCTATTTTAGGCGCATACATGGCTCCCATTACCACTTATCTGAGCTCCTCTTAATCTTTAATGCATATATCCTCACAACACCTCTATGTGCATAGGCACCACCTCCGTGGGTGCTCCGGGGCTGGAGCACCCATGGGGGAAGAAAATGATGGGTGTAGAGCAACCACTGGCAGCCACCCTTTCAGCACCTCTCCCTTTCGCTACTGCAGGCCTGCACAACATGCGGCCCGGGGGCCACATGTGGCCTGCACAGGCTCACTGTGTGGCCCGTGGGTGGCAAGCAGGGGTGGGGCAAGCCAAGCGGTGGGGTGGGGGGAAGTGGTTGGGGGTGGGGCCAGAGCGGGGCTTTTTGGGCCGCAGCTGTTTTTTTTTTTTCAGGAATATGGCCCTCGCTGCTTTCCAAGTTGTGCAGGCCTGTGCTAGTGCTTCCTGCCTGCCAGTCAGCGCCTCACCCTGCCTCTCTGCACCTCCTGCCAGTCATGATCAGCTGTTACATGGCATGCACGAGGCTCTGTTGGGGAGGAGCGAGGATGCAGGGCACGTGGGAGTGGGGGTGGGAGTTGGAAGAGGTGGGGACTTGGGGGAAGACGTGGAATGGAGGCAGGGCCTGGGGCAGAGCTGGGGATCGAGCCCTCCCCCCGTCACATTGGAAAGTTAGTGCTTGTGCGGTAGAGTTGTGTGAGGATAAGTACTATTATTCCCATTTTACAGAGAAGGAACTGAGGCACGCAGAAACTAAATGACTCAAAGGTCCTATGACACATCTACCTCTGGCCAGGAGAAGCAGCCAGATAAGCTGGGCCTCTGGACAGTCAAAGAACTTTCCACAGTTTTGAGTGTACTTTCTCTGTTCTGAGGTGACAGAGTCCTGTGGCACCTTAAAGACTAACTATTAGAGCATA
>ML677350.1:1972514-1988316 GCA_007922305.1 Dermatemys mawii
AGATAGACACCTCTGCCCCTGTTCTTAAGGGCCCCTGCACGCCCCCATCCCCCTGTGTCTCTGTACTCCCACTTAGCCATCCCTCTTCTCCCAGACCCCCAGTGCCATGCATCACCCCACCCTGCAGCCCCCGCACCACCTCTTCCGTTCGTCTCTGGCCCAGTGCTGTCACCCCAGTAGCTCCTGTGCCTCTGCCCCAGCCTAATCCCACCACTAGCCCTTCCAAACCTCAGTCTGTGACCCCCAGCAGCTCCATGGTTGCCTCTGTCCATTCCCATCCCCATTTTTGCAGGGGAAAAATCTGCAGGGGACATGAATTCTTTGTGTGCACAGTGGCGCACAATTCCCTCAGGAGTAGTGCATATACTCATGCTAGCTGTCATCAAGCTAGCATGAAATTAAATAGTAGCATAATTGCAGGGTAGCACAGGTAGCAGCACAAGAGGCATGGCTTAGCTGTGTCATGGACGTATCTGCCTGAAATCAGTGGGTACGTACCAGGCGCAGCTAAGTCGTGTCTCCACTGCTGCTACCTGTGCTACCACAGCTACACTCCTATTTATACTCAGACTTGCTTGATGAGAGCTAACAAGTATGTGTACACAAGTAGGGGGATCACACCCTTAGCTTATAGTGTAAACATAGCCTTACGACATACTACTCTGTATTTGTACAGTCCCTGGCACAATGGGGCCCAGCTCTCGGTTGGCTCTTAGGCAAGATGTTAACAAACATTATTATTATTATTAAGTCTGTCAGAGCAGGGAGTTAAACATGTCTCCCAAATCCCAGGCATTAGCACCTGAACCATCCTTCCTCCCTTAGAACTCCTTCAGGCTTATAACAGTTTTTCCTATCTATACAGAGGGCTGGCTGAAATGCCCGGTGTAGAACAAGCTGCACGCACCCCACTAGTGTCACAGATGGTATCTGATTTCTGCAGTGCAGTGACCACAAGCAGGAACCTCAGACATGACCATTTTAATTTAAAAAAGAAGCGAACGGTTTCTTTTCGATTATATGACAAGAGGAAGATTCCAGCTAACCACAGCCCAGAAAAAAAAAACAAATTTTCTCCTCTCACAGAGAACATGGAAGTACTTTTTAATGCTAAACATGACCAGCTGCATCACCCCTTTCCCACCCAGGCCACCCTGTTCAAATAATGAATATATTTTCCTGCCTTTGAACAAAACCTAATTTCACCTGCATTCCCAGGGGTCACAATTCCTTTCAGAAACCTTCTGTTGGAAACTCTTGGGTCAGGGATAATGGGGTCAGATCTTCAGCTGATGTAAATTGGCACAGCTCTAAGGGAGTCTTTTGTTTATTTCTTCTGTAAAGTACTATGGACATTTAAGGTAGTACACATACATATAGTAATAATAAACCCTGCCCTCAAACTGAGCCCAAAATCTGAGAAAATGGCCACACAGAACTCCCATGTGGCAAGAACATTAGTTTTTAAACCCTGCTGGAGGTGGCGGGGAGGAGGGGTATTGACTCTTGAAGTAAAGTCCCTGGCGTCCTAACCTTGGCCATGCTTGGTGTTTACTTCTCATTGCCTGCATGCCTCTGCTACAAACATTCACTCCTTAAATGCAGATCACACTTAATAATGGAGAGCAGCAGTTCTCACCACGGTAGCTTAGAGAGCACCGCACCAAGGAATTTCTTAACATCTCTCTCTTGGTAATTCTATGGCCCCTCAACAATGTGTCTGAGCCCCCTCAAAGAAATCAGTGGATCTATCATCAAACACCTTTGTGAGGTATGGAAGTATTATCTCCAGGTTACTGATGAGCAAATAAAACATTCAGGAGTGAACTGACTTGCCAATGGTCACACAGGGAGTTTGTAGCAGAGCTAGGAATTGAGTCCAGATCTTCCCAGTTCCATGCCTTACCCACAAGTTTATCCTTCTCGTTTAAGTGCAACTCTCTTTTAAGGAATAATCACATCACATGCTAGCAAAGCACTTAAGAATAACTTCACTTCCCTTTGCCTCTTTGTTTCATTCTCCATGCTCCCACTAACACATTTATTTTCTCTTAGCTCTCCCCAGGATCAACTTTCCTTTGGCTACCACCCCACTCCCTCGGCATGACAACAGCAGCAATGGGGAGAGATGCGCCCACTGCAAGCACATGGAGTGGGGAACTCCATTTCATCAGCAACTCCACTCCCTCCACAGTTTAACAGGAACTCATTTTGATTGCTACAGAAGTGGGAGTCCTGCTGTTCTGACACTGATGCTCCATAGACACAGATGGACTTAATCCCCCCTCAGCCCAGACTCCTGTACTAAAAATCAGATTGTGGTAGAGGTTGCATGTGCTGGAGAGTGGGGTAGCACTACAATTTCAGACTGACTGTGGCTTGTTCATGTTGGCCGTTTCCTTAAAATTCTCCACCACTGTATTGTCCCTAGGGTGACTCCACCATTGGGAGTGAAGAGGGGAGCTCTAATGTAGACAAGGCACCAGAAGTTGTCGGTATTGTTACCTCCACATCCCCTCAATCTGGCACGGCGAGATGACATGGTATTAAAAGCACCGGTATCTTATCTACACTAGTGCACCCACATCGCTACCACCGATGGAGCTACACCAGTGATAATGCATCCAGTCATTCATTTTCAGGACAAACAGCCTGTACATTCTTTTCAGCCCATCTTTGACTTAGTGACCCAGGCCATCACCTTCCTTGGTTCACCTGTTGTATCAAAACCCTTTTCTAGGATTCCCATTCGTTTGTGGGAGGACAAATTGCTGTGATGTCTCCATCTTTATGCTATAGTGCAGCTTCAATGCATGATGACATTGCATAATGTTGTGCCATCATAGTAGCAGAGAGCTCAGCCCATCATTACCCTGCAGCGTGATGCTGAGACACCCAGAACAAACTCTGGACTCTTTAACTGTGCTGTGAGCTGCAGTCCTTCAGGACTGTGCTCTGAATTCTAAGAGACCAGGTGCGTAAGGTAATATCTTTAACTGGACCAACTTCTGCTAGTGAGAGAGACGAACTTCCGAGCCACACAGAGCCGAAGAAGAGCTCTGTGTAACTTAAAAGCTTGTCTCTCTCACCAACAGAAGTTGGTCCAATAAAAGACATTACCTCACCTATTTTAGTCTCTATTATCCTGGGACCAGCCTGGCCACAACACTGCATACTGTGGATTCTAAGGCAGGGACACCCTTCTTTGTTCCTTCAGCATCTGGAATTCATGGACAGCCCACATGCTCCCTTATACTGGAGTGGGAGGTGGAGAATGCGAGAGTCCCAGAGTAAACAAGGAGGAGGGACGGGTCCACACTGCTGCCTAGCAGCTCTTGCTCTTGATTCTCAGGATCCAGGAAGTGAAAATATGCGTCCTAGGAGACATGCAGTTTCAATATAGAACTCTTGAGGCACGTGGGTTCTCAGAACACCCTCCATTGCCCCCTTCCCTCATCTTCCCCAAAATTGGTTCATCCCCAGTTTAGCCATTGGATGTTTTCATGTCTAGATTCTGCTCTGGGAGAGGAAGGTATTCGCTCCATTTCTGATTGGAATAGTTCTCATTTCAAAATGTGCTGTTTGGGGCTAATTGCATCAGCAAAACTTGCCTGGACCTGGGTAAGGACTGTCAATAATATTTAAGAAAAAAACCAGAATATTCCCATACTATGGGGAGCCTGTATCTTTGCACTACCCTTAGAATCCAGGGACAATTAAAAAAGTCACTGAGTCTGTTGCAGTACAAGGGAAATGTTAATTAACTCATTTATTTATCATATTATTATTACCGTAGAGCTGATGCAGCATTCTGGGCTGCTACTGAGGATTCTACCTTGACTTTTATCTTTAAACAAGATGCACGTGCTTGAAATGAGAAAAACAGGATCCAGGGAGGAGGAAGAGGTTTGCTGTAATTGTTGCAGTAAGAGCCAATGGCAAAACTCCCATTGACTCCAGTGGCGACACGATCGGATTCTAAGACTGCAAAACAAGAAGTGCGTCCAGTGCAGTTAGACAACTATTTGTTGAAAGATGTAATACCCATTTCTCTTCAGTTTGCTGTAATTCCCAGAAAATTAAACTTGCTGATTTGCTGAAGGGGTTGCACTGGCAAAAGGTGCCTGTAATCCCTGCTCCACCCACAGCCCAAGGTCAGCAAGCGCCATCCCAGAAGTTTGAAGAATTTGCCCAGGACGGGGCGTACCCTGTGGGATTCACTGACTCAGGTCTTGATCCAATGTAATCAATGCAAAAACTTCCATGGACTTCAGTGGGTTTTGAACTAGAGTCTCAGTGCACTCTCCTCTCCACACCCTTTGCCCCACACCCCCCTGGCAGTCTCCAGTGACATCCTAGCTGAAATTAAAGCTGCCCACATGGAAGGAACCATCAGAGAAAGCAGAAGTACAATGCAAACATGCACATACAAGAAGGGAGTGAGTGTATCACACCCCTACCAACCTGCAATATGCACCTGTCTTGAATCTTCAGCAGGGGTGAATCAAGCATAATGACTTTACCAGATCATTACAATGGAACACACCTATTTAAATTAGGGTAAAACCAAACGGACTTCAAATGGAAGTATTCAAATTAAATGCTAACTATGAAGAGGGTAACTTCCTTGGTTTCGAACAAAGTCAGATGACAAAGCCTAAACTTCTGCCTGAGTGAGAAGCCACACCCTAGCAGATCATATCATCCGCACCAGATTATTGGGGAATCTGACTAAATTCATCCGGTTCTGTCAAAGAATTCAAGAGTTAAAATCCACAGCAAGTAACTCCTCACATAAGCTTCTAACCTTGCCAGAAATAGTCCTGCGTACTGTAATCACAAAAAGTGCAGCATGGACCAGGAGTCTATTTACTCCTTGAACCTAAATCGAAGCAGATTGGCTAATGGAGTTTACAAGCTTCACTGACTGCATCAGAAGAGCTTGTCATTTCCAGCACAAGCGCTGCCATCTGTGACAGTAGAGTCTACAAGAAAGCTTTTAACCAGAGAGCTTCAATTGATAGACCGGATGGACCCCATTAGAGCAGCTGTACCCCAACTTCTGAACTCTGCCAACTTTTAGGGCATGACGTTCAAGAGCACTTGGCATTGGCCTAACTTTGCTCCCACTGACATCAGACGGGATGTGTGCAATTAGGCTAGTCCAAAATCCTTGTGAAAATTCCACCTTTGTAGTCCACTGCTAGTGAGTAAAACATTCAAAACTCTGTGGCAAATAATGCTTAAATAGCTTCTGGCTTGATCAGGAATAGTATTTGCCGCTAGACTCTCATCAAGGACTTTTGGATAAACCAAATTCGAAGTTTCTAGGCCAAGCCATTTCTGAGATACGACATGACAAAGAAGTATTAGAAGAATTTGCAAAAAGCGAAGAACAGTTTATTTTCAAAGTACGATCGCTCAGAGATGGTTTGTTCAGTTCACTGCTACGTTTGTCAGAAATATTCTTTACTGCCACAGATCATACTGACAAAAATTGAAGCACAAAGGCCTTTTGGTTGAAGGAATTTAGAGGAGGTCCCAAAATCGGGTGTAAAGTGATGGATATACTGCCAGCTTTCTATGATACATTCACTAACACATACTACGTCATTATATACACAGACTCTGTACAATTAGTCTATATAGGAACATCCTGATTTCATGAACTCTGCTTTTAGAGGATTCTGTTTTATCCAAAATACCTGTCTGTTCCTCAGCCTGAGAGTAGATTTTATATATTAGACATACACACACACTCCTGCCATTAGAGCACAAGTTTACAAAGGTCTGCTTGTAAAATTGGGGTCTTTCACACAAGACTTCATCTCTAGAAAACAGTGCAAACACCTCAGACTCATGGCTGTGCCTCTGTATCACTACCATCCTGTGTGTGTATTTGTATAAATATATTTATACACACATATACACCTGCCTATTTTATCTGTCTCTGTTTCCTCCTTTTAAGATTGGCTTCTGTAAATTTTAAAAAAAGGTTAAGATTAAAGGGCTTTAATGTTCACCTTGCCATTAGTCTTCTTTGCTTTTAACAGCGTGAGCGATTCCAATTCATAATTTGGTCTGCACTTGTCCCCCTCTATAGAGGCTTTACCTTCAGAGGAAAATTATGAAGTGCTTTCTGAGGATTTCCCACTTTCAGGGTCACATGGCTTCCAGCAAGTTCCATTAGGGAGCCACTTTCAAAGCTCATTAGTTAAGATGCTTGCCTCCAGACATATGTGCTAGTAGTTTGACATGCATGCCTTAGTGGGTTCAGGACATACATCGAATATATGCATAATGATTTGCTCCCTTTCATCCTCATGGCACTGGGAAGAACTCTGTTTAGATTAAAATCTCTTTCTGTTCTATTTAGTCCCAGGGTAGATCTGAGCCCTAGTATATTTTGGAACATAGGAGGATGGTGAGGGATCCCACTTCCTCCTCCCTCTTATTTGGTGGGATAACAGAACGGATGTAACCAATTGACAGTCTCCTCCAAACTGAGAACCACACTCATGGCACGCATGTGTCATGCATATTACATCACTACAACTGAGACTTGAACTGGGTTCCAGGATCTTTCAGGTATTGGAAATCTTATAGCCACCCACTAATCTAGAGAGACACAGGGATACAAAGACAAATGTGGCATCTGGTTTCCTCTTAATGGTCAGTAGTAAACCCTCTTCATTTGATTTACCAGTGAGTGATAAGCTTCTTATCACTCTTGCTACCAACCAGAATTTCATAAGAATATATGGTTTAGGGTTCAGAGAGAAGGTGAAGAAAAATCACTTGTTTTCCTTGACTCAGGAAGGTATTCTAGAGCAGTGGCTCTCATCCTTTCCAGACTACAGGACCCCTTTCCAGAGTCTGATTTGTCTTACATACACCACATTTCAGATACTTAAAAATGACTTGCTTACAAAATCAGATGTAAAAATACAGAAGTGCCACAGCCACACTAGTACTGACAAATGGCTGACTTTCTCATTTTTACTATACAATTATAAATCAATTGGAATATAAATATTGTACTTATATTTCAGTGTATAGCATATAGAGCAGGATAAACAAGTCATTGTCCTATGAAATTTTAATTTTTACTGACTTTACTAGTGCTTTTTATAGATTAACTAAAGTATTAGAACATAAGATTTCATGGGCTAATACCCACTTCGTCGGATGCATCCAGTGGAAGAATCCAGGGGCAGGTATTAATAGGTAGGCAAGAACCAGGTTAAAGATAACAGAGTGGGTCCAATGAGGCTGAACCAGCTGTTATCTCTAATCAGGGAGGGTGAGGTGTTCCTCTAGCAGCTGAACTGGAGGTGTGAACAGCGAGAGAAGAGAAACTGCTCTTGTAGTTAGCTAGTCATTCAAAATCTCTATTCAGTCCCAAATTGATTGTGTCAAATTTGCAAATGAATTGCAACTCTGCGGTTTCTCTTTGCAGTCTGGTCTTAAAGTTTTTTTGCTGCAAAATGCTAACCTTTAAGTCTTTCATGGTGTGTGCAGGGAGACTGAAGTGTTCTCTTACAGGTTTTTGTATATTGCCATTCCTGATATCTGATTTGTGTCCATTTATCCTTTTTCGTAGGGACTGTCCAGTTTGACCGATGTACATAGCAGAGGGGCATTGCTGGCACATAATGGCATATATGACATTGATAGATGTGCAGGTGAATGAACCAGTGATGGTGTGGCTGATCTGGTTAGGACCTGTGATGGTATTGCTGGTGTAGATATGTGGGCAGAGTTGGCATCGAGGTTTGTTGCATGGATTAGTTCCTGAGTTAGAGGAGTTACGGCGCGGTGTGCTGTTGCTGGTGAGAATATGCTTGAGGTTGGCGGGTTGTCTGTGGGCCAGGACTGGCCTGCCTCCCAAGGCCTGTGAAAGAGAGGGATTGTTGTCCAGGATGGGTTGTAGATCACTGATGATGCGCTGGAGAGGTTTTAACTGAGGACTGTAGGTGATGACCAATGGTGTTCTGTTGTTTTCTTTCTTCGGCTTGTCTTGCAGCAGCAGGTTTCTGGGTACATGTCTGGCTCTGTTGATCTGTGTCCTTATTTCCTTGTGCGGGTATTGTAGTTTTAAGAAAGCTTGGTGAAGATCTTGTAGGTGTTAGTCTCTGTCTGAGGGGTTGGAGCAAATACGATTGTACCTCAGTGCTTGGCTGTAGACAATGGATTGTGTGGTGTGTCCGGGATGGAAGCTGGTGGCATGAAGGTAGGCATAGCTGTCGGTAGGTTTTCGGTATAGGATGGTGTTGATGTGGCCGTCATTAATTTGCACCGTGATGTCTAGGAAGTGGACCTCTCGTGTAGACTGGTCCAGGCTGAGGTGGATGGTGGGGTGGAGGCTGTTGAAATCATGGTGGAATTTTTCCAGAGTTTCTTTTCCATGGGTCCAGATGATGAAGATGTCATCACTGTAGCGTAGATAGAGAAGGGGCGTGAGTGAACGAGAGTTGAGGAAGCGTTGTTCCAGGTCAGCCATAAGGATGTTGGTATACTGTGGGGCCATGCGGGTGCCCATAGCGGTGCCTCTGGTCTGGCGGTATATATTGTCACCAAATTTGAAATAATTGTGTGTGAGGATAAAGTCACAGAGCTTAGTAACCACTTGTGCTATGTCCTCATCAGGGATACTATTCGTGACAGCTTGTATTCCATCTCTGTGTGGGATGTTTGTGTAGAGAGCCTCTACATCCATGGTGGCTAGGATGGTGTTTTCTGGAAGATCACCAATGCATTGTAGTTTTCTCAGGAAGTCGGTGGTGTCATGGAGATAGCTGAGAGTGCTGGTGGCATAGGGTCTGAGTAAAGAGTCCACATATCCAGATAGTCCTTCAGTGTCTTGCAGCCTGCTGCTGCAAGACAAGCCAAAGAAAGAAAACAGCAGAACACCATTGGTCATCACCTACAGTCCTCAGTTAAAGCCTCTCCAACCCATCATCAGTGATCTACAACCCATCCTGGACAACAATCCCTCTCTTTCACAGGCCTTGGGAGGCAGGCCAGTCCTGACCCACAGACAACCCGCCAACCTCAAGCATATTCTCACCAGCAACAGCACACCGCGCCGTAACTCCTCTAACTCAGGAACTAATCCATGCAACAAACCTCGATGCCAACTCTGCCCACATATCTACACCAGCAATACCATCACAGGTCCTAACCAGATCAGCCACACCATCACTGGTTCATTCACCTGCACATCTATCAATGTCATATATGCCATTATGTGCCAGCAATGCCCCTCTGCTATGTACATCGGTCAAACTGGACAGTCCCTACGAAAAAGGATAAATGGACACAAATCAGATATCAGGAATGGCAATATACAAAAACCTGTAAGAGAACACTTCAGTCTCCCTGCACACACCATGAAAGACTTAAAGGTTAGCATTTTGCAGCAAAAAAACTTTAAGACCAGACTGCAAAGAGAAACCACAGAGTTGCAATTCATTTGCAAATTTGACACAATCAATTTGGGACTGAATAGAGATTTTGAATGACTAGCTAACTACAAGAGCAGTTTCTCTTCTCTCGCTGTTCACACCTCCAGTTCAGCTGCTAGAGGAATACCTCACCCTCCCTGATTAGAGATAACAGCTGGTTCAGCCTCATTGGACCCACCCTGTTATTTTTAACCTGGTTCTTGGCTACCTATTTATACCTGCCCCTGGATTCTTCCACTGGATGCATTCGACGAAGTGAGTATGAGCCCACGAAAGCTTATGCTCTAATACTTTAGTTAGTCTTTAAGGTGCCACAGGACTCTTTGTCACTTCTGCAATTCCAGACTAACATGGCTACCCCTCTGATTCAGTGCTTTTTATGTAGCCTGTTGTAAAACTAGGCAAATATCTAGATGAGTTGATGTACCCCCTGGAAAACCACTGCATATCCCCTCGGGTGCATGTACCCCTAGCTGAGAACCACTATTCTAGAGAGAAATAGCCATGCATGGCTGAGGGGACCAATCTGTGGCAGGGCAGTAGAATGATGTAGGCTCATCTTTGTGACCTACCATGAAGGGAAAGATAGATGAAGTCACACTTGGTGTGACTATTTTTTCAGGCATTTTCAAATCAGAATTGCCAATTTGTTGTCCATTAATTGTCCATGTGGCCTGGTATCCATCTTCTAGCACTGAACTATATTTGAAACTTCACAGGAAAGAGTCCCCACCCCGCCCCCAATGCACCTTGTCACAGTTTTGCATTCTTATTTACCACAGGAGGAATTTTCTTCCTGGTCATAGTTGGTGATCAACTTACGCCCTCAATAATGAAGATTAATAATTCTTGTTATTATTCTGACCATGGTAGCTCCTGGCACAATTGTATCCATTACATACGTCATGGGGTTTTTTGAATTTTGTTAAGCAGGGAGTTCAACTATCTCAACAAAGGAGGTGGAATGCACAGTGACCAGCAATGTCATGTTTGTGAAGTGACACTGCAATATAAAGCAGATGCTTTGCTTCATTAGGACAAAAGCTGATGGAATGCTAACTATGTGTTATTGTTAACAGGCAAAACAGCACCCAAGCCTTCCTTTCTAAGTTTTCTAAGTGCTTAGATTTACTTCAATAATTCCTTGCAGCAATGAGTTCTATAAGTGAAATGAAAAGGGTTTTTTTTGTCATGTTCTCTTAGCTTCATCATCCCCTCACTTAATACTGTAACAGGAAAGTCTTTGAAGGTCAGGCATTTCTTAACAAGCAGTGACATAATTTACATTTTGATAGCACATTTCCAACTGATGGATTCCAAAGCATGCTTCAAACTATTCATAATGCAGGAATCATTACGCCTGGCTCTGTGATAAAAAGCACAGAAATGCTCCCCAATATCCTTAGGACAGGAAGTGAAGGTGAATTTTGAAACTAACAAACCACAAGGGGAATTTTAGTGGGGCGTAATGTAATTACCCACATTGGATTTGGCCAGAACAGCAGTAAATAGTCCTATTCTTACAAAATGTGCCCTGGGATCTTCAATAATTCCAAGTGGTTAGTACCTCAGTTTTACATTTCATCCAGAAGATGGAACCTCCTGCCACTGCGACCTTGGTCGGGAATTGGGACCAATGATGAACCAAAAAGAAGAGTTCCGCTTACCAAGCCACGCATACCACTTCCTGCAGCATCTCCTTTTTCCCTTGGAGCTCTCCCATCATGTTCATTACTTATTGCCTTGTGCTGGGCTGGAGTCTCATTACATGTCTGGGGAGACAGAGCCATATCTCTGCTGGTGCAAACTGACAAATGCTAAAGTAGTCAATGGAGCTACATCAATTTACATCAGCTGAGGATACTACACATAAGGTTATAAGATATTTTAAAAAACAGATGGCAAGAATCCTAAGCATCTTCGGGCTTGTCTTCACTAGAGCCGGGAGAGATTGATCTTATGGCGATCGATTTATCGCGTCTCGTCAAGACGCGATAAATCGATCGCCAGCAGCACCCCCGTCGATTCCGTAACTCCAGCTTGCCAAAGGCGCAAGCTGGAGTCGACGCGGGAGCACGCCGCCAACCGCCGCCGCTGTGAGGGCGGCAGGTAAGTCGGCTGTAGATACGCCGATTTCAGCTACGTTATTAACGTAGCTGAAATTGCGTATCTACAATTGATCCCCCATGCTAGTGAAGACCAGCCCTTCATGTCTCTGTGCTGTCTTTTCGTTATAGATCTTAAAATAATCAGAAACCAGGGCTGGGTTGTTGGATTTTTGATAATTTCTGGAACTCTGTGAATCATTCTCTTTCTCTCTCTCTTTTCTTTTAATTTAACTTCCCTGCCTTAAAACCACACCAACGTACATCTCTGAAGAAACCTCTGCTGTCATGTCAGTACCAAACAGTAGCTTGGAATTTGGCCAAATGTTTTGTTGTTTTTTGCTACTAATTCAATTGCTGGAGCTTTAGCTTTAAATGTGGCCTTTCATTTTGTGGCTGCACCATGCAAAATTTCAAAAAGGCAAAAACTATAAAAAGCAATTAACAGAAAAACACTGACAGTCCCAAATCTGGGTTCAGAACAACCGACTCAGCAAGGTGTTGAGGCAGAACTACAGACAGCAAAGTTGTTAAATTGCACATCACAAAGATGAAAACCTAAGGGAAGGCAAAAGACTGTTTCTCCAAAATCTTTCACCCAAAGTGCTTTACACACACACACACACACACACACACACACACACACACACACACACACTCTTTATAGGGATCATTCATCCACCACTGAAATGTAGCTGTCTTCATGTTAGAATGACACCCACAGTAGTGAAGTGTAGCATGACACACACAGTAGTGAAGTGTAGCCAATCCTGGGCTGGAAGGGCACTGTGGTTTAATACTACGCAGTAAAGCTACACTACAGCTTAGGAAAGGCAGTGAGGGTGAGTGCTCTATCCAACAAAGCACAACAGGAATTTTAGGTAGGCAAAATGGAACTGGAATATTGGCTTGACAACAAGGTTAGCACCTCTATTCTTGGGGAAAGTTACCTGGGAATTTTAATGTATACAAGTGAACAGTTCTGTTTCTTCTGCAAGAGAGCACCACCAAGAGCATGTCTTCACTGCAGAGTTAATCTAGGCTATAGCATAAGGGGGCAGAGGCTGGGGCCACAGCCGGGCCTGGGAGCACCGCCTTGGCGGGGCGGGGGGTCGAAGCTGACAGGTGGGGCCGAGGCCAGGAGCAGAGCTGGGTGGTGCTCCCTCCCCACCCTCTGGGTGGCTGGCCTGGGCCCCCGCCGTACTATCCTCCCCAACATTCTTCCATGGGGGGTGCGTCCCATTGTTTGGAGACCTGTGAGCTAGGGCACTGCAGTGGAGACACTGTGCCTGTGAAGATGTGCCCTAAATTCACAAGAGTTCCAAAAACCATGTCAGGGCACTAAGTCACTGCTGACTCAGAGAGAAGAGAGCCACCCCCGACTCATCAGTATTACTTCCTGCAAACATCTGGGTTTCCCCTGGACTTCTTCCATCCAAGCACAGTACTGATCACAACTGACAGTGCTCAGCTGATGCAATCACAGTCTGCGGCAGGCAGATTTGCGTAGGCTCGCCCCATCACGTACACCTGAGGGTCAACAGTCCGATTATTTTCCATTGTTATAATGACATCTGCAAACATGTTGTTAGCCATGTAGCCCAGGCAGATTTGACTGGTTTGAATTCATCTTTGAAGAATAAATAGGAACGTGAAGAGGTGCTGAAATCAAAGCTGCCAGAATCAAAAAGGCGCTGAAATCAAAGTGGCAGAAATCTCCAACTCTGTCTTGACAGAGTTGGTCAGGAGACAATAGAGTCCTTGCAATTAAAGGATGAAAAGGCTAGTATTAAGCTACTTTTGTGTGGGCCTCTGTGATAAATGAAGAGGAGGGGTAGCTCCCTTTTATGGACACCCAGCCAGCCAGTAGCTATAAAATCCCTCTTAGTTAAAGGGTTAAAAAGGCTCAGTGTGATGCAGCAGCAAAGGTAACAGGAAGTAAGTGGGCACCTGGCCAAAAGAGCCCTGGGAAGGCTAGTACTTTTTAAAACTGAGAAAAGACTTTATCAGTTTGTTGTTGTTCTCCCGGGGAGAGGCACACAGGGCAGCAGCTATGCTGTAAGAAGCTTGGGCCAGGTATGAAAAAATCATCAGTATCATACCTAGAAACTACTCGTTTAAAAGCCCAGATATGTAAGTAGATCAGGAAATGTCTAAGAAGACGCAATGAGATTTATCCCTTCTATTTCTTTATGGCTTGTGGAGTCCTCTGTACTAACCTTGGTGCTTTTGTTTTGCTTATATCCTTTATGCTGGACCTCAAAAAAGCTATTCTTGGTGCTTAATCCTTGTAGTTGCTCTTTTAAAATCTACCAATAGCTTGAGTTCCCAGGTGTATTGTCCGTCTTTTTTTAAAAAAATAAAATTGATCTTTTTAAAGAACAGAATTGGATTTTTTGTGTCTTAAGAGATTTGTGCATATGTTGTTTAATTATCTGGTGGCAATGGCTGATTTTTACCCACCATTTTTCTCAGCTCTTCCTTGGAGGGGGGCTTGAAAGGGCTTGAGGGTACCCCACATGAAGGAATTCCCAAGTGAGCCTTCCTGGGCTCTCAATGGGATTCTGCACTTGAATGGTAGCAGCATCTATAAATCCAAGGTCAGAGGAAAAAAATGTAACCTTGGGAATTTAATACAAGCCTGGAGTGGCCAGTATTAATTTTTAGAATCCTGGCAGGTCCCCACCTTCTGCACTCAAAGTGCCAGAGTGGGGAATTAGTGTTGGCACCCTCCATCCCTAACAATTTACAAACTCTCCTCATCTTTGCATTAATTTCATATACAGTCTCCCTCTTGGCTATGTATTGTGAAATTATAGCTGGAACGTGGGGGATACCTTTCCCACAAACCAGACAGCTTTGTGGGAAAGACCCCACAAGTCATCTAGCTCCTTCCTTCTCCTGCCCCACAATGGCTGACAAATTGTCCACTACATTTTATTCTCTAGTCTCAGTCCTCAGGAGACTAATCCACAGTCTAACAAACTGCTAATCTCTTCCTCATATTCAGGCTCAATTTTTCTTAACTCAGCGCCATTCCATCACTCCAAGTTATATCCACTCATCCCACCCAGAACAATTGCTCTCCCTCTTTCAGATCTTGCTGGCGATTACCATATCTTCCCCAAAGGAACTGTTTGGCCGAGCCACTACATATTTAATTCTTTTAATCTTCCCTCAAGTCTTCCCTCCCCTTAGTACATTTTGTTGCTCTTTGAATTTCCAGAATCTATCAATTTCACAGAACGCTTCCAGCCTTTTAAAGCAGACAACACGGGATACCTGGTGGGGATCTGAGAGTCAACGCAGGCAGAGATATTACCTCAGATAAGATACCCACCTACACCTCTAGCCGCACATGGAAGGGGAAGCATACAAACGAGCAAACAGGAGTTCCCGCTTAGAACATGACAGCTGCTGTTTATCCTGTCAGCAGCTTATTCTTCTGGAACTGGAAGTCTTAAGATGTGCCACGGATCAATTGACCCTCCATTTCGGTTAATCTTCTTGTGGACCTGGCTGACAGTGTAAGATAGACTCATAAAAATCACAGAAATGTAGGGCTGGAAGGGACCTCAAGAAGTGATGGGGAGAGAGAAAAGAAAGATGTATGGGTCCTTGGCAAACAATAGCAACACAGAAATTGCCACAGAACTGACTTTGGGTCCATCTAGTCCTGTATCCTGGATGTGATGGCAGCCAGCATCAGATGTTTCAGAAGAAGGTATAAGAACCCCACAGCAGGCAGATGTGGGATAATCTGCCCCTTCCCCCAACATCAGGTTTCCTCCTGGTCTCCAGTCCCTGAAACCCGGGCTTTAATATCCCTTCCAACACTTTCATCATTCATTATAACTCTGGATATTGTTGGTATCCATAGAAGAGCCCACTCCAAATGAATCTTGCTAATTTCTTGACTTGATGATTTCTCATGCCAGTGAGTTCCACGGTCTAAGTACGTGTTATGTGAAAAGTATTTCCTGGAATTTGCCCCCTTTTAATGTAACAGAATGTCCAAAAATCACAGGATTCCATTTTAAACATCACAGACAGGCTGAGGTGACAGGGGTTCTAACTTGGAAGCAAAGCCACTCATCTGAGTACCAGTGATGAGGCCCATTGGCTCAGCACAGCTTCCCCACAATAGTAGAGTTGCCAACTTTCTAACTGCATAAAACCGAACACCCCTGCCCCAACGCTCCACCCCTGCCCCACCCTTTCTCTGAGCCC